>JAQZBX010008245.1:0-22428 GCA_029593785.1 Cabassous unicinctus
TACTAATATCAGACAAAATAGACTTTAAATGCAAAACTATTGTAAGAGACAAAGACAGAGGCCATATATTAGTAAAATGGGTAATCCCTCAAGAGGAGATCGCAATCATAAATATTTAGGCACCTAACTGGGGTGCGTCAAAATACATGAGGCAAACTCTGGAAAACTAAGTGGAGAAATAAATGCCTCTACAATTAGAGTGGGGGATTTTAATACACCATTATCACCATTAGACAGAACACCTAGACAGAGAATCAATAAAGAAACAAAGACTCTGAATAATACATTAGAGGACCTGGACCTAAAAGACATATACAGTACACTACACCCAAATACAGCAGAATTTACCTTCTTCTAGAGTGCACACAGATCATACTACAAGATAGACCACATGCTAGTCCGCAGAACAATTCTAAATGAATTCAGAAAGGTTCAGATTATACAAAGTAATTTCTCTGACTACAATGGAATGAAATTGGAAATCACTAAGGGCCAGAGAAACAGATTAGGCACAAAGATATGGATGTTAAACAACACAATGTTAAACAAACAGTGGGTCAAAGAGGAAATCTCAAAAGAAATCAGTAACTACCTTGAAACTAATGAAAACGACAACACAACATATCAAAATCTATGACATGCAGACGGAGCTATTCTGAGAAGGAAGTTCAGAGCTATAAATACACATATTCAAAAAGAAGGAAGAGCTAAAATTGAAGACCTAACTGCACACTTGGAGGAATTGGAAAAACAACAACAAACTAAACCTAAAGGAAGTAGAAAGAAGGAAATAACAAAGATTAGAGCAGAACTAAATGAAATAGAGAAAAATAAAGCACTAGAAAAAAATTAACAAACCAAAAGCTGGTTCTTCAAGAAGATCAATAAAATTCACAAAACCTTCACCAGACTAAAAAAGAAAAAGAGAGAACAGATGCAAATACACAAAATAAAGATGAACAAGGAGATAGCACTACTGACCCCACAGAAATAAAGAGTATCATAAAAGGAGACTTTGAAAAATTATATGCCAAGAAAAATGATAATTCTGAGAAAATGGACAAATTTCTAGAAACTCACAAACAGCCTACATCGACAAAATAAGAAATCGATGAACTCAACAGTCCAATTACAAGTAAAGAGTAGACACAATCATCAAAAACCTTCCAATTAAAAAGAGCCCAGGACCAGATGGCTTCACAGCTGAATTCTACCAAACATTCTGGAAACAGCTAACACCAGTCTTGCTTAAACTCTTCAGAAAAAATAGAAGTAGAAGGAATATTGCCTAACTCGTTCTATGATACCAACTTTATCCTAATACCAAAGACAAACTAAGATACCACAAGAAAGGGAAATTACAGACCAATTTCTTTAATGAACCTAGATGCTAAAATCCTCAAAAAATACTTGCGAATCACTTTCAACAACATATCAAAAGACTATACACCATGATCAAGTGGGTCTCATCCTGGCTATGCAAGGATGGTTCAACATAAGAAAATCAATCAATGTAATACACCACATAAACAGATCAAAAGAAAAAAATCACATTATCATCTCTATAGATGCAGTAAAAGCATTCAAGAAAATACAGCACTCTTTCCTGATAAAAACACTGCAAAAGATAGGAATAGAAGGAAACTCTGAATATGATAAAGGTTATATATGAAAAACCCAAAGCTAAAATCATTTTCAATGGGGTAATCCTAAAAGCCTTCCCTCTGAGATTGGGAACAAGACAAGGATGCCCAATGTCACCACTCCTATTTAACATTGTCTTAGAAGAACTTGCAGAAGCACTGAGGCAAGAAAAGGCTATAAAAGGCATCCAGATTGGAAAGGAAGAAGTGAAAATTTCATTATTTGCAGATGACATGTTCCTATATATAGGAAGCCCTGAGAAATCTACAACAAAGCTTCTAGAACTTATAAAGGAGTTCAGTAATGTTGCATGCTACAAGATCAATGCTCAAAAATCAGTAGCATTTCTGTACACCAATAATGAGCAATCTGAGGAGGAAATCAAGCAAAAAAATACCATTTACAATAGAAAATAAAAGAATCAAATACCTAGGAATAAATTTAACTAAAGATGTAAAGGACTTATATACAGAAAACTACACAACACTGTTAAAGGAAATGAAAGAAGACTTAAATAAATGTAAAAATATTCCCTCTCCATGGATACGAAGACTAAAAATCATCAAGATGTCTGTCCTACCCAAACTAATCTACAGATTTAATGCAGTCACAATAAAAATCAACACTGTATTTTTTAAGGAACTGGAAAAACTAACCACAAAATATATTTGGAGAGGTAAGAGTTCCCGAATTGCCAAAGACATATTGAAAAAGAAAAATGAATTCAGAGGTATCACATTACCTGACTTTAAAACATACTGCAAAGCTACAGTGATCAAAACTGCATGGTATTGGCATAAGGATAGACCTACTGACCAATGAAACCGATTGAGAGTTCTGATATAGATCCTTGCATATACCATCCTCTGATATTTGACAAGGTCACCAAGCCCACTCAGTTGGGATAGAATGGCCTCTTTAACAAGTGGTGCTTGGAGAGCTGGATATCCATATCCAAAAGAATGAGAGAAGAATACCATCTCACACCTTATACAAAAATCAACTCCAGATGGTTCAAAGATCTAAATATAAAAGCCAAAACCATAAAGACCTTGGAAGACAATGTAGGGAAGCATCTACAGGACCTTGTAATAGGAAATGGTTTCATGAGCTTCTCAGCCAAAGCACGAGCAGCAAGAGAAAAAACAGATAAATGGGATTCCATCAAAATTAAAAACATCTGCACCTCAAAGGATGTTATTAAGAAAATAAAAAAGCAGCCTACTCAATGGGAGAAAATTTTTGGCAATCATATATCTGATAGGAGCCTAAAATCCTGCATATATAAAGAAATCCTACACCTCAAAAATAAAAAAACAAACAACCCATTTAAAAAATTGGCAAGTGACCTGAAAAGACACTTCTCCAAGGAAGAAATACAAATGTCTAAAAAGCACATGAAAAAATGCTCGACATCACTAGCTATTAGTGAAATGCAAATCAAAACCACAATGAGATACCATCTTACACCCATCAGAATGGCAGCTATTAAAAAAACAGCAGATTATAAGTGTTGGAGAGCATGTGGAGGAATAGGAACACTCATCCTCTGCTGGTGGGATTGTGGAATGGTCCAGCCACTGTGGAGGACACTTTGGCGATTCCTCAGAAAAGTAACAACAGATCTTCCATATGATCCAGTGATTCCACTGCTGGGTATATACCCAGAAGAATTGAAAGCAAAGACACGAACAGATTTGCACACAAATGTTCATAGCAGAATTGTTCACAATTGCCAACAGTTTGAATCAGTCCCAGTGCCCATCAACAGATGAATGGATAAGCAAAATGTGGTACATACATACAATTCGAATATTACTCAGCTGTTAGAAGGAATAAAGTGCTAACACATGGAAAAACATGGATGAATCTTGAGGACCTTATATTGAGTGAAGGAAGCCAGGCATTGAAGGATGAACAGTTTATGACCTTATTGATTTGAATTGAGGAATGATAACAGTTTCTGAGAACCACTGACTGAAAGATAGGCTAACAAGGGAGAGAGAGAGAAGGGTAGGTTGCGAGCCATCACCCATAAGGACATAATCTATGGTAAACTGAAAGAGCATAGTTACATATTGAATGATAGGACAGGTGGGTAGAAATTTTATTGGGTTTGGTGGTGCAGGGTTAACAGGTGGGTAGATTAGGAAGGGCAGGTTAGAATACCCAGGGCATGTAACTATGAATCTTGTCATCCCATGAGCCAAGACAGGGGAGAGTCATATGCCCCAGGGGGTGGGGAGGAAGGAACAGAAAAGATCAAATGGGGTATTTAGGGATCATGGGAAACATTCTTCATTACCTTACAGTAATGGACACAGGACATGGTAAATGTCATCAAAAATTATTAAACTGTACAGTCTAAATTGTAAACTACACTGTAAACCATTGTCAATTTTTAGTTGCTTTATTTTGCTATCTGTATAACAGTTATAACAATGCTAACATCCATTAAAAATAAAAGGTTTTAATATGGGGTGGGGAAGGGGGAGAAAAGTTGGGTATGTGGGAGTCTCTAGTATTCCATGTGTAACTTTGCTGTGACCTAAAATTTCTTTTGAAAATTAAATCAAAATTTGGGAGACACTGGGGAATGAGAGGGGGAAAGTATCACGGTGCACTGGACATCTGATAATACAGTAATAAAAGGGAAAAAAAATAATTTCTTTTAAAAAAGGATTTTCCCCCCATTTTTTTGTATGTCCCAATCTGCTAATTATATTTTATTTTTAATTCAGTTTCCTTTTGTTTTCTTCTGAGTTTCCTTGTACTTATCTCTTGCATTTAAGCTTATCATTATTATTTCTTTTTCCTATTAATTGTATTTCATTATTATATGGGCTTCATGTTCAAGGAAGGTTTAGATCACAGAAGGGTTACAAGGGTGGCTGCAGAGGATCATTGGTGGGGATTGTCTGGGATGGGGGATTCATGGGTGTAAGTCCTTCTGAATATACATGAATGATATATAAAATTGTTGAAATAATCAAGGGATGGGGCATGGTCACAGTGAGTAGACAATTACTCAATAAATGAGGGAATCTGAATTCCCAGCCTGGAGAGCTCTGCTACATTTCACAAGGGAGCAGCAACAGTCCCCAGAGTGCAGAGGCAGTGTCTGGCAAAAGAGGATGGCCCATTGTTGGGTTCTTGTTATTGAGGACGAGCCTTATGAGTATTTGTTCTTCTAATTGAAACTTAGCCTACTGTTATGGGGTGCCTAAGGGTTGCCACCTGAGAGCCTCCTTGTTGCTCAAATGTGGACTCTCTCTAAGCCAAACTCAGCATATGAATGCATTACCTTCCCCCCAATGTGGGACATGACTCCCGGGGATGAGCCTCCCTGGCAACGAGGGATTAATACCAAGTGCCAACTGGCAACACGATTGGAAAAAGCCCTTGAATAAAAGGGGGCAAAGGTAAAGAGAAATGAGTTCACGTGGCTAAGGGACTTCAAAGAGAGTTGGGAGGTCATCCCATAGGTAATGTTTACGCACACCTCAGTAGGATCTCATAGAACACCAAATTGGATATCACCCCACACAGAGGGACCCCTGAGGGCTCTAGAGACCCCCAGGTCCTGTATAAGTGGGGATATCCCCTGAGATTGATGACTAATTAGTGGGCTCTTCATTGGAATCTGAGCCCCTGAGAGTGACAGAGTTGGACTCAAATAAGTCCTCCCTGCACAGGGTCCATCAGTCCCTTCTATTCAAATCTATATGTGATGCTGGAGTTGTTAGGAGTACTGCCAGAGACTGTAGCCTCTGGCCTACCTATGTGCCAGCTGTGCCTGGAATCTCAGTGGAGCTGCAACTCCTATCCCACAGCTCAATGGACTCATCCAAGTCACCTGGCGAGGAGACAATGATGGGCAACAGCCTTCCCAGGGAATGGAGAGAGCCTGCATCTGCAGGCAGGATAATCCCATCTACCGTATCCATGGAATATAAGCCCTCTCTCACTTGGAGGTGGAGTGAACATCACCATCCCAGTCCCCGAAGGATTGGGGGAGGAGCTCTGGACTAGAATGGACTTGGTGGTGTTCTCTTGTAGACATACTGTGATTCAAGGAATGGAAGAAATTGTAACAGTGAGGTGGAGCCAGTGGCCACTGGACATTTTTGGGGCAGGGAGAGGAGGGGCAATTGAAATACAGGCTTCTTTTGGGACTTGGGGGTTGTCCTGAGTGGCGCTGCGGTGACGGGTGTAGGCCATTTTGCATCAGCATATACCATTCAGAACTGTGTGGGAGAGAGTGTAGTCTATGATGTGATTCTGTGGTCTATGCTTGGTGGCAAGGCCCCAGGATGTGTATATACATTGCGGGTGTTGTGGCACACGGATGAAGGATGGTGGTGTGGGATGTTGTTGGAGGTGAGGGAGGTGGGGAACATGGGAATCCTTGTAATTTCTGAGTAATATTAAGGTAATCTAAGCACCTTTAAAAATATATATATGTATAAAAATAACATTTATGCAAACAAATGCACACATATGCATATGTGTTTATATATCATTTTACAAATATTCGTATGTATTGTGAAAAATTTGATTTTTACCCACAATAAAAAAATTTTAAAAAAATAGAAGTAAAATATAATCAATAAGTATATTCAGCAAAAGAATGTACCCATAATTGGCAAATAATTACAAATAAATGAGAAAATACAAACAAATTTATTTAAAAATTACAACTCACAAATGTCAATAAGATGGAAACGGGTGTGGCTCCATTGATAGAGCCCCCGTTTACCATGCGGGAGGCCCCGGGTTCGCTTCCCGGGGTTTCCTTGTGAGAGAAGGCGGGCCCCCGTGGCACGGTGGGCTGATGCAGAAGGACCTCACAGCAAGGGGGAGATAAGCAGACACGGAAGAAACATACAGCGAATGGACACAGTAAAACACAAGCAGCAAGGGGGGGAAATAAATAAATAAATAAATCTTAAAAAAAAAAGTCAATAAGAAAAATAGGAAAGAGTTATCAGTGTGCAAGTCACAGAAATGGAAAACCAAATGGTCAATAAATATTCAGATGCTAAGCCTTATCATTAGTATTTGGTATCCTAAGTTATTAGTACTGTGTTCACAGTTAATAATCTAATACCATGACATATTAGCAAATATGTACAAAAAGGAAATATTCATACTCTGCTGTGGAGTATAAGTTGGTATATTTTGAGTATATGAATTGACAGCATAAATTTGAAGAAAATTTGGTTATTTCTATTCATTTTTAATTGAGCATATACAGCAATTCAACTCCAAGAAATAACTAAATTCTGGAGATATATTCCCATAATTAGGCACAGAGTGCTCAAATGTGCTCAAAGGGTTAGTGAATTGCAATATACTTCTGGAATATCCTCATCAAATTTTGAAATCATGTTTACTCTGGATTCATAAAAATGTGCTTAAACTGTTTCCTTCTTTTACTATTTCTGGAAAAAACTGTCTTGGAATATTCTTAAATATGGTACCTTTTGCTCCTTTCTTCATGGAATTTTCTATGCAGTTTTTTTTTTCACATTTTGACAAATTAAATGTGCATATTATATATTGTTTCAAATTTTAAAATTAAAATGTGACTTTTGTCTCTCCAAGAAATGTTACCAAATTAGTGCATTTTTACAGAAATTTAAAAATCCTTTGCCTATATGGAATATGTGTTAGCTTGTGTGGGATTTTTTTGTCCATAAGTATATTTTTTCCAGAAAAGTTACTTTTTTTTCATTCAAGTAATGGCAAATAGGAAACCAGAGGAGGGCCCCAGGCTGGGACAAATAATGTCTATCTCCTCCTCTGACAGAAGAAGGGGAGAAGATGGCCCCTGCACCCTCAGTGGACCACAGGCCATGCCTAATCTGTTGCAGCATACTAATCCTAGGAGCAGGGCTCCACCTGCCTTATGACTGGAGTAGTCAGCACCCCAGCCTGCTGAACCGGATCCCTTCTTCCAGTGAAGAGCATCTTGGGGAAGGGGGAAATATGAGAAGAACAGGGGGAAGCGATGAGGGTGAACATTTGCCACTGGTAGCAGCAGCAGCAGCAGCAGCAGCAATAATGGACATTTAAGAATGTAACATTGAATAAAAACAAAACATCTGTCCAGAAGTAGTTTGTGAATAGAGGAAAGATGGAATCAGAGCCTTGGGGAAGGGGGAGGAGAAGGGGTGGGAGGGGGCAAGGCTAGCTTCTTGTTATTAGTGCCCCATCTGAGGAGAGGGGAAATGGGCCTAGAGTGTACACATAGATTTGGGCAAATGGCCCCAGCCCAACTTAGGTGACTATCATAGAAATCTGGGCCACCTCAACCTCACCTATACAGAAGGTGATTTGACATCTCCCCCTCTGCAATATGCTCAGATTCTGGGGTGAGGGCAAAGTGGGCTGGAGCCTCTGTAAAAAGGGTGTGGAGACTGAAACCCCTCCTGCTTTTCTGCAACCCAAGGGAGGGTCACTGTACCACTTAACTAATGCAGAACTTAGGTAAGGTGGGGAAGGGAGAAAGGGAGGTGTGAGCCACACTAGGGACAGGGACCTGGTTTGATTGGGGGAGTCCTCAGAGGCTGAGCACCGAAACTCCATTAGTCACACTGGCTCTTTTCAATATTGGACACATCAGAACAAGATGGGACTTGGACCCATTTTAAGGTCAGGGGAGCCCTGCGCAGACCACTTGGCAATGCAAAGGGAAAAGTGGAGGATGAGAAAAGGAACCCTCAAAACCAAGAGCCCAGACTGCAATGTCCCCACCCCTGAGGGAAGGCAGCAGGGGAAGGTTGTGACCAAGAAGGACATTAGGCTTGTACGAGCGGATAAGTATGTGTGGGTGGGATGGGTCCCTGGGAACTGAAAACAAAGGAAGACTGCTCCCATCCTGGTCAGCGGTGGCCCTAGAGTGGCTGGAGTGCTGTGTAGTGTGTGTGGGTGAGGGCTGAAGTGGGAGTGGAAGGGCCCAGGAGGGATTGTTTATGCACAGGCCTGTGGGAAGGGACAGATGTGGTGGGAGTGGAGCAAGGCTGTCCAGCCCCAGGACAGTTCCCCTCAGGACAGAAGCTCAGGCGCTGTGGTCGTTGCTCCTCCTCCGCGGGCTTCAGCGAGATTCCCACTTGATAGCTTCTTGAAGCCTTACCAGTACCTGAAACAGCCCAGGCTCAGGGGAGCTTAAAAAGTGTAAGTATATTTTTAAGAAATGTTAGAATATTTGTCCAATATTAATGAAACTTTTTTCCCCATTAATAATGTTATTATTAGCAATAGTAGTATTAACACATTTAAAACTATCTGGATAATTTTTTTTCCATACTAGGCTAATACACTAAAATTTTTGATTGCATAAAATGAATTAAATTGCACAAGCTCACCCATATTTCAAACTTTTTTATAGTCTAATGTACCAAAGCCAACGACTTTTTATTCAACCTTTTGGCTTTCATTTCCATAACTCTATTAGATAATATTAATCCACCATTTTTTAAAATTATTTTTCAATTTCAAAAGCACCACTTGGTTTCCTTTTATATCATTTAGGGATTCAGCATATCTAGTAATAATGGACTCTATCTCTTCACATTTTTTGTCCTTATATTATGTCTTCTTTTTATTATGTCTGTATATTTAGGAAATATTTTAAAATATTCTATGGCTGACTTCATCTACTTATGTAATTTGTCATGACCATTCTCCATTTTAGCTGATACCTTCCCTTACTTCTTTGTCCTCCCACCTTGATCATAGGATTTTTCCTTAGTATTTTCAGGATTGCTAACCCTAAAATTCTCTTTGGAAAAAAAATTAAATTTCAAAGTTTTAATAGAAAGTTTGAATTAAATGTTGAAAACCATAAGCCATTAGCATAAGCTTCGTAATATTGTTTACAAAAATGCAAAACATTGTGCTGCATTAAATACCTTGATCCTTGTGAAATTTGAAAAAGGTATTCCTATGACCAAAGACTTATTGATTATTATCTTTATACCCCCATCAGTTTCTCAAAATCACACCAATGATTGGCTTTCTTCATATTGAGCTTACAACTTTCTTCCTTTTTCTTCACTTCTTTTCTTCCCTCACTTTTGCTCCTTCTTCTCTCTTCTCTCCCTCCTTTACTTTGTCCCTCTCTCCCATCCTTCTTTCCTTTTTAAAATTATTTTCTCTCTTCCTCATAATCCTTCTTTTGGTTTTCATGAGATTTCAGGGTCCCAATTTTTAAAATTAAGATTGCATATGTTTATATGTTTTCCTAAACATTAAAAAAACTAATTGAAAATAATTAGATACTTTTTACATTGATTGACTGGAATTTCATTCTCTTTTAATTTAATTTAATTTGTTAAAAATTCTGTGTTCCAATAAATATTGCTGTAATTTGTATTAATTTCTTTAGGGAACTCCTGTATAGCTGTCAATCTGGAATTTTAGTTCTTCCTCAGAAATAATACACAGGGCATAAAGATTATGGGGCTTCACCTATCAAGAAAATGTATTTTGCCCTTATACTTGATTTTGGTTGGTATTTTAATTTCCTAGGTTGTTCAAAGCAAATACCATGAAAATGGTCTGGTTGAACAATGGGAATTTAGGAAAATTCAGAAAAATGTCCAAATCCTGTCATCATCAAGGTGATGCTTTTTTTTTTTTTTTTTACCAAAAACTGTCAGCTGGGGATACTTGGCTCTTCTGCCGCATGTCAAGGCACATGGCAGTATCCCCTGGTATCTCTCTTCTCTTGCAGAATTCATTGATTTCAGCTTCTTGCCTCCATAACTTTCTCTCTTTGCCTTAATTTCATTCTGTGTATAAAGGACTCCAGTAATAGAATTAATACCTATCCTGAGTGTGGTGGGTCACACCTTAACTGAAGTAGCCTCTTCAAAAGTTCCAACTTTAAATGGGTTTACATTCACAGGAAATGAATAGATTTAAGAATACATTTTTCTGGGGTGCATTCAGCTTCAAACTACCACTGTGAGATATAGAATTTTAGATAAAAAATAATCTTCCTATAAAAGTTTCATGGCGTTGCCCCACTATCTTCTATAATCTTGTAGTTTTAATGTGAATTTAGATGGCAGTCTAATTACTATTAATTCATAGTGGACTTTTTTTTTCTCTCTAGAAGTCTTTTATTTATACCTAGTTTTCTGTTTTCAATTTTTTCCTTTCCTTTACTATTCAGTTTTTTCATGTTGCAACAAATATCTTCTTGTTTTTGTTGTTTATTTTGTTATGTTTGGAAGCATCTCTGTAGAGGTTCTTTTGTATTCTAATATTGCTTTTTGTTCTCCAAATATATCTTTACTTTCAAGGGTCAGAATTTTTGTTCATATAGTTTGATTACTATATTTAATGTATTTTCCTGTAGGGCTTGATATCTTCATAATAGTTAAGAAAGTATGGCTGTACTAAATTTTAAAAAAATTGGTGTTTTCTTTAGTAGTATTATGAGTTGGAGGGGGTTATTTTCTTTGTGTGATAACCAGTTGCCTCTGGAACTCTATATATGGACAGCATTTCAGTGTAAGCATACAATAAATTGAATTTTATGGTGAGGGAATTCAAGAGCCTTAAGATGAATTGTTTGTTACATTTTGGATCCAACAACTTTTTCACCCAACTTCCCTAATGTGGACCCTTTTGTTAATTCAATCCACTGCTGAACTTGCTAACAGGCGGTTTAAAGTTTCTGTGAGAACTTCCCATCCCGTAGACCCACCCAGAAGTCCACTCTCTTTTACTATAAATACTGCAATATATCCTGGGCTATTGCTATCTTTCCTTATTTACCAACAGATTATATTATTTTCATTTAAAAAATCAATTTATTGAAAAGTAATTATAAACCAAAAATCCACCTACCGTGTACAACCAATATTTTTGGTATGAACACAGGCTTGTGCATTCATCACTGCAATCAGTATTAGAGCATTTCATTACTCCAAAAAGAAAAATCCCCTATACCTTATTAGTCATTTCTCAAACCTCTATCTTTCCACTGCCATACATATCTGCTAGTCTATTTGCATCTCTAAAAATTTATTTGAATTTACATTTTATATAGATGGAGTTGAACAATATTTAGTACTTTGTGTCTGGTTCCTTTCACTTAGCATGCTTCTTTTTTAACCATTGAAAAAAAGAATATTAATATATTACTATTCCTTACAGTCCATAGTTTGCTTTGGTTATATTTTTGTCCTAAATATCATAGTATTTTTTACATCTTACAACATTAATACATATGTGTTCTGTTTCAAAGAAAATCATTCATATATATGCTATTAATCATACTTTTAGTCCACAAGAGAATTCACTGTGCTATACAGTCCCATGTTTCATCTTTCAGCTTTCCTTCTAGTGATGTACATAGCTTTAAATTTCCCCTTTCAATCATTATCATCCCCATATATTAGCACTGCTAGTTATAAACACTATAATATGCTTTCATCATTTTTATCCATGTCCAAAGATTTACAAACAACTTTTTTTTTTTTTACCAATTCTTTACAAATTAAACCTCAGCTTTTCATTCTCTATTCTCATTCTATATTCTGGTGTTCTGTATTCTAGCTCTTAACTCCATGAGTTTGCTAATTTTAGTTAGTTCATATTAGTGAAATCAAATACTAATTGTCCTTTTGTGTCTGGCTTGTTTCATTCAATATAATGTCCTCAAGGTTCATCCATGTTGTCATATATCTCACTACTCCATTTCTTCTTACACCTAAGTTATATTTCATCATATATATATATATATACAAAAATTTATCCATTCATTTGTTGATGGACATCTGGGTAGTTTCCATAATTGGGAAATGTGAATAATGCTTCTGTGAATATCAGTGTGCAGATGTCAGTTTGTGTCAGTGCTCTCAATTCTTCTTGGCATATATCTAGTAGTGATATTGCTTGATCACATGGAAGATCTATATTTAAATTCCTTTGTAACCACCAAAATATTTTCCACAGCAGCTGTACCATTGTACGTCCCCACCAACAGTGAATAAGTGTTTTTATCTCTCCACATACCAACACATGTAGCATTCTGATTTCTAAATAGTGGCCATTGTAGTAGGTGTGAAATGATATCTCATTGTAGCTTTGATTTGCATTTTCCTAATAGCTAGTGTTGTTGAACATTTTTTCATGTGGTTTTTCTCCATTTGTATTTCCTCTCTGGAAAAATGTACATTCAAGTACTTTTGGCCATTTTTTATTCAGACTGTTTGTCTTTTATTGTTGAGCTGTAGGATCTATCTATACATCATGGATATTATACCCTTATTGGATATCTGATATCCAAATATTCTCTTTCATTGATTAGATTGCCCTTTTTACCTTCTTGACAAAGTTCTTTGAAGTGCAAAGGTATTTAATTTTGAGGAAGTCCCACTCATCTATTTTATTTTCATTGTTCATACTTTAAGTGTTAGGTCTAAAAATACACCTTCTACCAACAAATCCTGAAGAGACTATCTTCTACGAGATTTATACTACTGGCATTTATGTTTAGTTGTTTCATATTGAGTTTATTTTTAATAGAAAGTGAGATAGTGGTTCTCTTTCACTCTTTTGTTTATGGATGTCTAGTTCTCCCAGAACCATTTATTGATGAGACTATTCTGTCCCAATAAAGTGAAAATCAGAGGCTTCTAAAATCTCAGTTGACCATAGAAGTGAGGGTATATTTCTGAACTCTGAATTTGATTACTTTGATCAATGTGTTTATCTTGATGCCAGTAACATGCTGTTTTGATCACTGTAACTTTGTAGTATGCTACAGGGTCAGGAAGTGTGAGTCTTCCATCTTCACTCTTCTTTTTGGCATGTTTGGCTATTCTGGGCCCATTTACCTTCAAATAAATTTGGTAATTGTCTTTTCTATTTCTGTAAACTAGGCTGTTGAAAATTTGCATGGGATTGCATTGAATTAGTACATCAATTTGTATAGATTTGACATCTTAATTATATTTAGTCTTCTAATCCATGAACACATAATATCCTCCCATTTTTATAATTCTTTGATTTCTTGTAACAACTGATTTGTAGTTTTCTGAATACAGGTCTTTTATATCCCTGGTTAAATTAATTCCTAAATATTTGATTCTTTTGATTGCATTTGTAAAAGAGATGTTTTTCTTGATTTCCTCCTCAGATTGCTCATTATTAGTATAAAGAAACACTGCTGATTTTTGTGTGTTGATCTTGCATCCTGCCACTTTGATGAACTAGTTTATTAGGTGTAATAGCTTTGTCATAGATATTTTGGAATTTTCTAAATAAAGGATCATTTCATCTTTAAATAGTGAGTGTTTTATTTCTTCTTTTCCAGTTTGGATGTCTTTTATTTCTTTTTCTTGCCTAATTGCCACAGCTAGAACTTCTAGAATAATGTTGAATAGCAGTGGTGACAGTGATCATCCTTGTCTTAGTCCCCATGTGTGAGGGAAAGCTTGCAAAATTTCACCATTGTGTATGATATTGACTTTGGGTTTTTCTTTATGCCCTTTATCATGTTGAGGAATTTTCCTTCTATTCCTATCTTTCAAAGTGTTTTTGATCAAGAAATAATGCTGAATTTTGTCAAATATATTTTCTGCATCAATCGAGATGATTATGTATTTTTTTTCCTTCAATTTGTTAATATTGTATATTATGTTGTTTTTCTTGTGTTGAACCACCCTTCCATGTCAGAAATAAAGCCCACTTGATTGTAATGTAGAATTCTATTAGTTGTATAATTAATATGCTGTTGGATTTGATTTTCAAGTATTTTGTTGAGGATTTTTGCATCAATATACATGAGAAAGATCAGTCTGTAATTTTTTATTCATGTAGTATCTTTATGTGTTTTTAGTATTAGAGTGACATTGACATCTGTGGTGATTTGAGTATTTTATGGACCCCAGAAAAATATGCTCTTAAGCCAACCCATTCCTATGCATGTAAACCTAAGGTATGCAGGGCTTTTTGATGAGATTTAGTTAAGGGATTCTTTGATTAGATCACTTTTGATGAGATCGCTTACATTTATGGCCTTTGATTAGGTTGCTTGACCCAGGGTGGGTCCTAATCCTCCTACTGAAGAGCTTTATAAATGGAAGACTAAAAAACTGCCGAAACAGAAAAAGCTAGAGAGACAAAGAGCACCCCTAAAGTCTGAGTGAGAAGGACCACTGAGAGCAAAAAACTGATGCAATGAAGTCCAGAGGAGAGAAGAGAGATGAACAAATCTTCCCATGTGGCTTATCAGCTATAGCTGAGTTCAGGAAGAAAATGAGCCAGGAGAGGAAGGAAGAAACCTCAGCAGACCCACCATTTTTATGCCTTGTCATGTGACTGTAGTCCAGGATTGCTAACCTGCTATGAGATGGCATCTCTGGTGATTACTTAATTTGGACATTTTCACAACCATAGAATTGTAAACTTTTAGCCTAATAAGTTCATATTATAAAACTCAACCTATTTCTGGTATATTGTTCCCAGCAACTTTTAGCAAACTAAAAGACCTTCATAGAATGTGGCAGGTAATTTTCCTTCCTGTTCAATATTTTGGCAGTGTTTGAGCATGAATGATATTAATTCTTCTCAAAATGATTGGTAGAATTCACCTATAAAGCAATCTGGTCCAAGGATTTTCTTTGTTGGAAGATTTTTGATTAGTGATTCAATCTCTTTACTTGTGATTTATTATTTGAGGTCTTGTGTTTCTTCTAGAGTTAGTGTAGATTGTTTGCCTTTCTAGGAATTTGTCCATTACATCTATGTTGTCTAATTTGTTGGCATACAGTTTTACATAATATCCTCTAAGTTTCTTTTGTTTCTGTGGGGTCAGTTGTAATGTCCTATATCGTGATTCTGATTTTATTTTTTTGCATCTTCTTTCTTTTTCTTTGTTAGTCTAGCTAAGTTCTGTCAATTTTATTAATCTTCTCACAAGACCAATGTCTGGTTTTGTTGATTTTCTCTTGTTTTGTTTTTTTTTTTTTCAATTTCATTTAATTCTGCTCTAATCTTTGTTATTTTTTTATAACAAAGATTATAAAGCTTGCTTGCTTTTGGATTAGTTTGCTTTTATTTTTTTAGTTCATCCAGGTGTTAAGTCTTAGATTTCAAGTCTTTCTTCCTTTCTAATGTAAGCATTGAGAGTGATAAATTTCCCTCACAGCACTGCCTTCACTGAATCCCATATGTTTTGATAAGTTGTGTTCTCATTTCAATCATCTTGAGATATTGACTAATTTCTCCTTCAATTTCTTCTTTGACTCACTGATTGTTTAACAGTGTGTTGTTTAGCTTCCATATATTTGTGAATTTTCCCATTGACTGCCTCTTATTTATGTCCAGCTTCATTTCCTTATGATCAGAGAAGGCGCTTTGTATAATTTCAATCTACTTAAATTTACTGAAACCTGTTTTGAGACCTGTATTATTCAGTCAAAAGGGGTGCTGATGCCAAGTGCCAGAAATCTGTTGGTTTTATAAAGGGTATTTATTTGGGGTAGAAGCATACAATCACAAGCCCATAAAGTTTAAGTTACTTCCCTCAGCAAAGTCTGTTGCCACATGTTAGAGCAAGATGGCTGCCACTGTCTGCAAGGTTTCAGTCTTCCTCATGCTCTTAAGGCTCCATGGTCCCAGCTTCGTCCAATATCAGCTGTAGGCTGGGATACATCTCATCTCTCTCCAGGGCTGGTTTTTCTCAGGGATCAGCTGCTCTACTTTCTCCACAAGGTCAGCTGTAGACCATCAGGATAAAGCCTTATCTTTCTTCCTGGGACCACTGCCATGTCTAATGCAGCCTTTTTTCCTTCCTCACATATCTGCTTCTCTGTGTATTTACTTTCTGGGGCTCCAGTATCAAAATTCCAACCTCCTTTCTCTGTGGTGTGGTTTCCTACTAACATGGCCCAATCAAAGCCTTAATCATAATTTAATCAAGTAAAAGTGAAACCTTGGAATCCAATATAATCTAATCTGCCCAGAGGAAAAAGACCAGTTCACAAACATAATCCAATATCTATCTTTGGAATTCATAAATAATGTCAAACTGCTACAAGAGCCAACATGAGGTCTATTCTGGAGAAGGATCCATGAGCACATGAGAAGAATGTATATCCTGCTGATTTAGGGTGAAATGTTCTTTATTTCTCTTAAGTCTAGCTCATTTATAATTGTGACAGTTTGAAATTCTTTTATGAATCTCCAAAAGAAAAGATTATGTTCCTAAAATATTTTATTCCTGTGAGTGTTGTACCCTTTGATTGCATTAGATTCACTTTAGGTCACTTGATTAGATGGTTTCTAATTGTGTTATATCAGTGAGGTGTCACCCAGGTTGAGTATCTGCCCCCTTGCTGGACCTGGTGTAAACGGAAACACAGAGAAGGAAATTGCCATATTTGATCCTGCAATGTGAGAGAGGACTCAAGGAATGCTAGTAGCCAAAGCCTAGGCATGAAGCCCCCAAGAGACTGGGCCAATGATGAAGCTGAGGCTGATGAGATGAGCCATATATCTATTAGCTAAAGCTGAACTCGGGCAGAAGGTAGAGTAGCCAAGACTAAGATAGTAGGCCTGGTAAGAGACAAGTTCTATTCCTGCTTGCCGACAGCTGAGCTCCAGAAGACAGTAGATTCTGGAGATAAAAGATGAAACCTCAGGAGTGATTGTAAGCCATCTTTGCCACATGGCAGGACCCAAGAATCACCCGGAGCTGACTTTGCTGAGAAAACATCTGTGCTGATGCCTTGATTTGGACATCTCACAATCTCAGAACTGTAGTTTTTACTCCATGTAAGTCCCCTTTATACCAGCCAACATATTTCTGGTACTTTGCATCAGCAGCCCTGTGGCAAACTAAGACAATCATATCATTCAAGTTCTCTGTTTCCTTGTTGATCCTCTTTCTAATTGTTCTGTCTCTTGAAGTGATGGGCATCTTGAAGTTTCCAACTACTATTGTGGAGATGTCTATTTATTATTTCAGGTTTACAAGTGTTTGACTCATGTATTTTGGACATCTGGTTAGATGCATAAATATTTATGATTGTTATTTTCTTCTTGCTGGTTTGCCCCTTTCATTAATATATAATGGCCTTCTGCATCACTCATAATATTTTTGCTTTTAAACTCTGTTTTTTTGTGTGCCTATTTTGCTATAGCTACCCCTGCTCTTTTTTTCACTCTTTGCATGAAATACCTTGTTTCCAACCTTTCCATTTCAGCTATTTATCTCCTTGGGTCTGGGATGAGTCTTTTATAGACAGAACATGGGAGGCTCATATTTTTAATCAATTCTGTCTGACTGTGTTTTCTGAATGGGAAATTTACTCTATTAACATTCAGTGTTATTACTCTAAAGACGTTAATACATCACCCATTTAATCCTTTCACTTTAATGTGTCATAACTTATTTTTGCCCATCTTTTTACTCTTTTGTTTACACTCTCTGATAATCTTTGTTTCCCTGCTTTCCTCCAAGGCTCTCTCTCTCTCCTTTTTTTTTCTAGTCTGCAACTTCTTTTAATATTTCTTGTAGAGCCAGCCTTTTGTTTACAAATTCTCTTAATGTCTGCTTATAAGTGAATATTTTAGACTCAACTTCAGTTTTGAAAGACAATTTTACTGGACAAAGATTTTTGTGCTTGCAGTTTCTCTTTCAGTATCTTAAATATATTATACTATTGTCTTCTTGTCTCTATGCTTTCTCTTAAAAAAAATGTGTTTTTTTCTCCCAATTTTATTGATACATACTAAAAAAGCATAAATCATCCAAAGAGTGCAATCATTGGTAATCAGTGTAATCATACGTTTGTGTATTCATCACCCCAATCACTCCCAAAGCACTTTCATTATTCCAATAAAAATAATAAACCAAAAAACAAACAAAACTCATCACATCTCAATCTCTCTATGCCTCACCTGCCATACATTGCTGTTATTCTTTATCCTTCTCTCTATTATATTTGTATTTATAGTTTGTAAAACAGTCTTATATATGCAGTATCACCCATATTCGTGTATTACATGGGGTTTTACTATCTTATACAGTCCCATGTTACAGTTTTTAGCCTCCCCTCTGGTAATATACATGACCTTAGACTTTCCTTTTCAACCACTGTCATACCCATACAATAACACTGCTAGTTACAAACACCATGATATGCTTTAACCATTTCTATTTATTTCCAAAGATTTACAGACAACCTTTTAAACAATTCTGCACAGATTAACCCTCAGCTTTCCATTCTCTACCCACCTTCTATTTTCTGGTAACCTATATTTTAATTATTAACTCCATGAATTTACAGAATACTTTTAGTTCACAATAGCGCAATCATAAGGTATTTGTCCTTTTGTGCCTGGCTTGCTTCACTCGACATAATATCTTTTAGCTTCATCCATGTTTTCATATGCTTCATGACTTCATTTCTTACCTCTGCATAATATTCCATTGTACGTATACACCACAAATTGTTTATTCATTCATTAGTTGATAGACACCTGGATTGTTTCCAACTTTTGGCAGTCATGAATAATGCCACTGTGAACATCGGTGTGGAGATGTCTGTTTGTGTCTCTTTCCTCAGTTCTTCTAGTATATGCCTAGTAAAGGTATTGCTGGGTCACAAGGCAAGTCTATATTCACCTTCCTTAGAAACTGCCAAACAGTCCTCCACAGTGGTTGTATCATTCTATATAACAACCAACAGTGAATAAGCATATGGATGAGAAATCCACACTGTCTTAATAGATGTCCATTCTGTGATTGATCAGTTTTCTATTGCTGCTTTTAGAATTCTCTCTTTATCTTTGGCATTTGACATTATGAATAGTAAGTGTCTCCAATTAAGCCTATTCAGATATATTCTAATTGGAATATGTTCTGCTCCTTGGATATGTATGTCTGTATCTTTCATAAAAGTTGGAAAATTTTCTGCCATTATTACCTGAAATATTTTTCTGCCCATTTTCCTTTCTTTTCTACTTCTGGAACTCTCATGATACATATGTTGTTGCAATTCATGCTATCATTCAATTCCCTCATTTCCTGCTCAATTTTTCCCATTCTCTTCTTTATATGTTATTTTGTCTTTTCAATTTCTGCTGTTCTGTTTTTTTAATTCACTGATTCTTTACTCTGACATTTCAAATGTTATTGTTTGCCTATAATGTATTTTTAAATTCATTTTAACTCTTTCATTCCCATAAAATTTGTTATTATTCTATTTAAGCTTCTAAATCACTCTTTATATGCTCACCCATTGTATTTTTAAATATATAATAAACTTTATTTTTAAAGTGGTTTTAGATTACAGAAAAGTTATATCCAAGGTATTGATTCATTTATGTTGTCAGATGTGTCAATAATTCATTCCTTCTTAAAGCTGAGTAATATTCCCTTGTATGTATATACCACATTTTCTTATCCATTCACTTGTTGATGAACACTTGGATTGCTTTCAATTGTGGCAGTAGTGAATAATGCTGCTATGAATATTGGTGTGCATATATCTGTTTGTGTCCCTGTTTTCAATTCTTCTGGGTGTATACCTAGTAGTGGTACTGCTTGATAATATGGCAATCCTATAGGTAGCTTTCTGAGGAACTGCCAAAGCATCCTCCACAATGGCTGCACCATTCTACATTCCCACCAGAATAGATGAGTGTTCCCTTTCCTCCACATCCTCTCCAACACTCATCATTCTCTGCTTTTTTAATAGCTGCTAGTCTAATAGGTATAAGATGATATCTCATTGTATTGATTTTCATTTCCCTTATAGCTAGTGATGCTGAATATCTTTTCTTGTGCTTTTTAGCCATTTGTATTTCTTCTTTGGAAAAGTGTTTATTCAAATCTCTTGCCAATTTTTCAAATGCCTTGTTTTTTTATTATTCAGATGTAAGATTTCTTTATATGTGCTGGATATTAGACCCTAATTGAATAAGTGGTTCCCAAATACTTTCTCCCACTGAGTAGGCTGCCATTTCACTTTTTTGACAAACTCATTTGAAACACAAAATATTTTCATTTTGAGGAGGTCTCATTTATCTATTTCTTCTTTCATTGTTCATGCTTTCGGTGTAAAGTTTTTGAAACCATTACTTACAGCATTGATGCTTCCCTACATTATCTTCTAAGAGCTTTATGGTTTGGCTCTTATATTTAGTTCTTTGATCCATCTTGTGTTAATTTTTGTATAGGACATGAGTGGGTGGTTGTCTCTCATTGTTTTGGATATGGATATCCTGTTTTCCCAGCACCATTTGTTGAGAGGATACTCTGTCCCAGTTTAGTGGAATAAGGGGATTTCTTGAATATCAGCAGGCTGTATATGTGTGGAATTATATTAGAACTCTTAATTCAGTTCCATTGGTCAATTTGTCGATCCTTGTGCCAATACAATGCTGTTTTGACCACTGTAAATTTGTAGTATGCTTTAAAGCCAGGTAGTGAGATACCTTCAATTTTATTTTTATTTTTCAATATCTTTTTGGCTATTTGGGGCCCCTTGCCCTTAAAAATAAATTTCATAATTTTCTTTTCCAGTTCAGTAAAAATATGCTGTTGTAATTTTTCCAGGGTTTATGTTAAATCTATAAATCAATTTGTGTAGGATTGGCATCTTAATGATATTTAGTCTTGCAATCAAAGAGCACAGAATATTCTTCCATTTATTTAGGTCTTCTTTGATTTCCTTTAATAATGTTGTGTAGTTTTCTGTTCAAAAGTCCTTTACATCCATAATTAAGGTTATTCCTATAAAATTGATTCTTTTAGTTGCTATTTAAAATGGAATTATTGTCTTGATTTCCTCCTCAGATTGTATATTATTGTACAGAAATGCTACTGAGTTTTGCATCTTGAATTCTTATATCCTTTCACTTTACTGAATTTGATTATCAGCTCTAGAACCTTTGTTGTAGATTTTTCAAGGCTTTCTACTTATAGATTGATGTCATCTGCAAATAGTGAAAGTTTTACTCTTCCTTTTCAGTTTGGATTCTTTCTATATATTTTTCTTGCCTAAGTGCTCAAGCAAGTACTTTTAATATAATGTTAAATATAAATGGTGATAGTGGAAATCCTTGTCTTATTCCAGATCATAGAGAGAAAGCCTTTAGCCTTTTGCCATTGAGTATGATGTAAGCTGTGGGTATTTCATATATGCCTTTATCATAGTATTGAAGCTTCCTATCTTTCAAAGTGTTCATATCAAAAGAAGTATGCGGTATTTTGTCAAATGCAATTTCTGCATTAATACAGATGATCATGTGATTTTTTTCTTTTGATCTCTTAATGCAGCATAATACAATGACTGATTTTCTTATGTTAAATCATCCTTGCATACCTGGGATAAAACCCACTTAATCATGAAGGATAATTTGTTTGATGTGTTATTGGATATGATTAGCAATATTTTGTTGAGAATTTTTACATCTAAATTCATTAAACAGAATGTTCTATAGTTATCTTTTCTTGTGACATCTTTATGTGGCTTTGGTATTAGGATGATGCTGGCATTATAAAACGAGTTAAGTAATGTTCCCTCCACTTGTAATTTTTGGATGACCTTAAGGAGGATTAGTTTTCTTTCTCAAATGATGGGTAGAATTCACCCTTGAATTCTTCTGGTCCTGGGCTTTTCTTGGATGGGAGGTTTTTGACTTTTCAAACTCACTACGTATGATTGGTCTGTTGAGTTCTTCTTTCATCAATGTAGAATGCTTCTGTGTTTATAGAAATTTCTCCATATGTTCTAAGTCATGCATCTT
>JAQZBX010008245.1:22528-48601 GCA_029593785.1 Cabassous unicinctus
GGTGTGCAGTTAGTTCTTTTATTTTAGTTTTCTTCTTCTTTTTTAATATATGAATTTATGGCTATAAATTTTTCTCTCAGCATTACTTTATCTTCTCCCATAAGTTTTGATATGTTGTGTTCTTTTATTTATTCATCTCTGGGCAGTTACAGATTTCTTTTTCAATTTCCTCCTTGAACCACTGATTATATGATTGTGTTGATTAAATTTCTTATATTTATCCCTATTCTGGTTCTTTGCTCCTTATTAATTACCAGTTTCATTCCATTTTGTTTAGAAAAAAATATTTTGTATAATTTCAATCTTTCTGATTTTGCTGAGACTTGTTCTGTGACCTGGCATGTGGTCTTTCCTGGAGAATGATCCATGTGCACTCGAGAAAAATGTATATTTTGCTGTATCTGTATATGTCTATTAAATTGAGTTCATCTCACATATTTTTCAAGGTCTTTGTTTCTTTATTAAACCCCTGTCAAAATATTCTGTCTAATGGTGACAATGGTGTATTAAAATGCCCCAAATTAATTGTAAAGGCATCTGTTACTCTCTTTAGATTCTTTTAAAGAAAAAAATTTTAAATTTTCTTTAAAATTTATTTTTAAGGAACTTTAAATTGCATTGGTGTTACACCCAAAATACCCCATCCTCCTCACACACTTTCTCCCATTAACAACATCTTTTTTTTGCGTGGTACATTTGTTACAATTGATGAACAGATATTGAAGCATTGCTATGAATCATGGTCTACAGTTTACATTATGCTTTACACTGCACAATTTTTATTTTTTTGACAAAAAGTATAATGGCCTGTATTTGTCATTGTAATATCATGCAGAACAATTCCAATGTCCCAAAAATACCCCATGTTACACCTATTTTTCCCTTTCCTTCCCCTCACAACCCTTGATGACCACTTTCTTTATATCAGTGTTTCAGGTTTTCCCATTACTATACTAATAATAAGTCTACTTTGGTCCATAGTTGCATTTCCCTCTTATGTTTGTTCGTTCCTCAATATTGAGGATTTTGGGATGATGATGCCTACCCTGTGTCTGATTGAGAAGGGGCTTAGATTCTATGGGTCAGATGGATGGAACTGTCTTGCTTGCGGTTGTAGATATGCTCTTTTGGGGTGGGGAGGGGCATTATCTATCATCATCCTTTGTTAGTTGTCCTGGGTGAGTCCAATATACTGGAGAGTAGGTATTGGTGGCAACTCTGTTGAGTTTCTGAGCTCAACCAGCATATAAACAGCCCAAAGACTGAAGACTCTGGGACATATATTTAATGGACATAGTGGTAATTATAGGTTCAAATAAAAGGAACAGTAGAACCATGTGTAGTAAAATTATAAATGAATCTAAGTCTGATACATTGGCGACAAAAGTTATCATATATTCCAAGGTATGGCCCACCAACAGGTGCTGATTCCCAGAGTTGTCTGCCCTTTTTATAGTGTGTAGATGTCTCTACTGCTCTCAGGAAAACCCCTGCATGAGGCACTGTTTATTGTGGCAGTGACATCTTCCTGAGATATGCATAAGCATAACCTCTAGAATAAATTTCCAACACACTGTGAAATGTCTTAGCCATAAAAAATCATTTATATTTAATATTTCTCCCTTTTGATCAAAGTCCTTTTCCAAATGCTTCACTAGTTGGCACTTGGTAATAAACCCTTGGTGCCAGCAAGGCCCATCCCCAGAAGTCATGTCCCATGCTGAGTGGAATGCATTGAGTTTATATGTTGTTCTTGACTTAGAAAGGGGCCATGTTTGAGCAACAAGGAGGCTTTCAGGAGGTAACTTTAGGCAATATATATTACCAGGATAAGTTTCAATTTCACAAGAACAAGGTTCATAAGTACAAACATCTGTATCAAGAGAGTGGTGTATTTGTCTTTGTTTGCTAAGCACTGCTCATGTATTCTAGAGTGGGGGTTCTTAATCTTTTCTGTTCCGTGGACCCCTTTGCCAATCAGATGAAAACCATGGACCCCTTCTCAGAATGTAGTGACAGATAGTTTTATGACAGTCAATTTTGACATGTCTTTAAATAAAATTTTAGGATTATTTTAAATTACTTCAAGCTCACAGACTCCCTGGAATCTTTCCAAAGACCCCATGAAACCCTCATTAAGAATCCCTGCTCTAAAGATTCTTGCCACACTATTAGAGAATGTAGCAGAACTCCCTAGGATGAGACTTTAATGTTCCATTCATTATTGTATTGGTCTCCACCCACAGAGACATATGGTCATAACACCCTGTACATGACTAATCTTTTCTCCTCTTACTTTTGTCATTGTTTGCCTCATGTATTTTGGGCTACCCTGGTTAGTTGCATAAATATTTATGATGTTTTTTCTTCTTGATAGATTAACCCATTTATTAATATATAGTGTCCTTCTTAGTCTCTTATAATAGCTTTGCATTTAAAGTCTATTTTGTCATATTAATATAGCTACTTCTGTCCTTTTTAGATTTTTTTTTGTAAAGATTTATTTATTTATTTATTTATCCCCCCCTTGCTGCCTGAGCCTGCTGTGTCCATTCGCTGTGTGTCTTCTCTGTGTCTGCCTATCTTCCCCTTGCTGCGAGGCCCCGCCGCAACAGACCCTTGTGCCGTGCAGGCCGGCCTGCCCTCACAAGGAGGCCCCGGGAAGCGAACCTGGGGCCTCACACATGGCAAACGGGGGCTCCATCGGTTGAGCCACACCCACCCCCCGTTGCGAGGGCCCGCTGCATCAGCCCACTAGGCTGCGCGGGCCGGCCCACCCTCACAAGGAGGCCCCGGGAAGTGAACCCGGGTCCTCCCATATGGTAAATGGGGACTCTATCAACTGAGCCACTCCCGCTTCCTAGATTGTTTTTTGCATGTAAAATCATTTTCCAACCTTTCACTTGCAATCTCCTTTCATCTCTGGGTCAAAGTGAGTTTCTTGTAGACAGCAAATAGATGGGTCATATTTCCATATACATTGTGAAAATCTACGTATTTAAAATGGAGGGGTTAATCCATTAATATTCCATGTTATTATTGTCAAGGCAGTACTTAACACAAGCCATTTTTTCTTTATGTTTATATACATCATATTTTGTTTTTATTTCTATTTTTATCCTTTTAGTTCCCCTTACTAATAATCTTCCTTTCTACACTCTCCTCCAGCCCTCCCTCTCTTTTGTTTTCCTTTTAACCTGCATAACTCCCTTCAATACTTCTTGAAGGGCAGGGCTCTTGTTGACAAATGTCCTCAATTTTTGTTTTTCTGTGAATATTTTGAACTCTCCCTTATTTTTGAGTTCCCACCTTTGTTGGATACAGAATTCTTGCTTGGCAGTTTTTGCTTTGAGCACTGTATGTCATACCACTCCCTTGATGCCTCTATGGTTTCTGATGAGAAATCAGTGCCTATAATATATATGTTTGTGTTTTTCCTGTTGTCATTCAATTCCCTGTTTCCTGCTGAATTTTTATATTTTTTATCTTATCTGTTCTACCATCTGTACAATTTCAGATATTCTATATTCAGTGCCACTACATCTTTCCTCTGTCTGTTTAAATCTGCTGTTGTGTGCTTACAGCATATTTTTAACTTCTTGCATTGTCTCTTTCATCACCATCAGGTCTGTTATTTTTTAAATATATATTTATGTTTTTTTCTGTTACTTCCTCCAGTGTCTTCTTAATATCCTTTATCTTGTTCTTCACTTCATTAAGTTGATTCATGATATTTGTTTGCACTTCCTTGATTAGCTGTTCCACATTCTGCATCTCCTCCTGCCTATTAGTTTGTTCATTAGACTGAGTCGTGTCTTCCTGTTTCTTACAATGGATTGTAATTTTTTGTTCATGTCTGGGCATCTGTTTATCATGATGTGCATATTCAATTGGATAGCTTCTCTTTCTAGTATATGGTTTTATTTAATTTTGTTTTGTTTTGAGCCTTTGACACTTGGTTCCAATTATTCTATATCTATATAATTGTCCATATTCCCTGAAAAAATATTAATAGTACAAAAAAAAGAAAGAAAGAAAAAAAAAAGAATAATAACCTAAAAAGGCTGGAAAAGAAACCACAAAAGAGCCAAAAAATAAGTCATAATAGTGAAAATTCATAAAAAGTAAAAGGAATTAGAATAGAAAATGTGGTAGAAGAAAAGGCAAACATTAAAAAATAAATTAAAACAAAGACTGGAAAGATTAGAACAGAAGAGAAAAAATTAAGACCAAGTAAGAGAAGGTGGAATGAAGAAAATAAAAGGAAGAGGAGGAAAAAATAAAAGAAGAAAAGAAAGAATAAATAAGGAGAGAAAAGAAGAAGAAGAAAAAACAATAAATAAGCAGGCCTCCCTTTCAGGCTGCTAGCAAATGCAAGGCTACTTTTCCCACATTTCCTCCTCTGCTAGTGTGTTGGCTGTGTGCCTGACAGCCTGCTGAATTGCCTTCTGGCTTCCTTCTGCTCCAGGCCAATTGTGCACCTGACAGCTCACCAACTGCCTTTTCCAGCTCCCATTTCCCTCAGCTAGGTTGGTGCCTGTCAGTTCACTGGCTTACTCTCCTGGCACCCCTCTCACCCTGGCAGTTGACAGCCTGTGAGCCCTCCCTATTACTAACCCAGTTCTTCTCTCCCAGGGTAGGTTTCTGTGACAACCTACATTATCTGTTCCCCCCTCCCCTGTCCCTGGAGCCAGTTAAGTGCCAGCTCCTGTCTTTCCTTTTTCTGAGAACTGGCTGAGATCTTGTCTACCTACCCTATATTTCCATCCTCCCTACAACTCTGTCCTCCTGAGGCAGCTGATTGCAGGTACCCACACCTGTTTGCCCTGCAGCTCTTCCCCAACCTTGAGAACCAGCTGGACACTGAGACACACCTCTGGTTGCACTGTGGTTTTCCTCATTTTTGGAGCTTACTGAACACTTGTTTGCCAGGAAAATCATCTTCCCCATTTCCTTCTTCCACTGGCTGGCTGGGTGCTGGCTTGCCTGCACTTTCTCCCAAGGCTTCCCTCTCCTCTGCCTGACTGGGTTCCTACTCTCTATTTGCCCTTTCTGATTGCCTCTGAGGCCCCATGATTTCCCATCTGACCTGTAAGCCTGCCTACCTTCCTACAGTTTCTGGCATAGGATTATATCCTGATGTTCACTTCTCCACCATCTTGGATCACTGCTCAGTGGTCTCAATGTCCTTGTAGCAGTTTGGCAGTTTGATATAGTTATGAATTCCAAAAACAGATATTGGATTATGCTTGTAAATTGGTCTGTTAATCTGGGCATGATTAAGTTATGATTAGGGCATTGACTGGGCCACATCAGTAGGGCATTGAGCCCCACCCCTTGGTGGGTGGGGTCTCAAAGATAAAAAGACATGGCAAAAGACAGAGTTGGAGTAGTTTTGATATTGGAACTCTGATGAGGAAGGAGAGAAGGCCCCGGGAAAAGAGGCGAGTTGTTCGCCTGACAGTTCACAGCTGGCCTTGTGGAGAGAGGCAAAGCCTAGAAAGCCTCATAGTTTACAGCTGACCTTATGGAGGAAACAGAGGAGCTGAGTCCAGAGAGAAATGGAGTCCCAGGAAGAGAGGAGCCCAAGAAGCCTGAACCCTGGCAAATGTCAGCAGCTGTCTTGCTCCAACACGTGGCAACAGACTTTGGTGAAGGAAGATGCTTATGCTTTATGGCCTGGTAAATGTAAGCTTCTACTCCAACTAAATAACCTTTATAAAGACCAACAAACTTCTGGTATTTTGCATCAGCACCCCTTTGGCTGACTAATACAGTCCTTTAATTCTTTAGCTATAATTTCCTTCAACTACTTGCATTGAATTAGGAGATTTGTTTGAACATTTTTGATTAGTTGTTTGAAATCCTATTTCTCCTCTGGCATTTTGATTTGTTCCTTTGACTAGGCCATATCTTCCTGTGCATTAATATGACTTATAATTTTTTGTTGGTGTCTAGGCATCTGATTATGATGATGGATTTCTCTCCCTTGCCTAGGATTTTATTGTTGCAAAAGTTTTCATTATGTCTCTTTCTTGATTCTTGGCTCAACTTATTATAGGTCTTTAAAATTGCCCCTGTTTAATTGATCAATACAGGGCTAGGGATCCAGAAGAGGGGTGAAGTTTGCAAAGGCATTGGAGAGGGGAGTAGTAAAGGCACCAAAAAGCCTCTATTTTTTTTTCTTGGGGTGTACTTTCCTGACCTGCCAGCAGATAGTGATCTTTGGCAAGCCCCTCTGCTCAATTGCTAGGGGGCAATGTGTTCACTAAAACCATGACTGACTTGCAGTGCCAAACCAATTTCTTTGAGAGTTCCCTCCCCCTGGGAGGGCAACTCACAGCCGTGCTTCTCTGGTCAAACTCACTTAGTGTCCCTTATCTTCAACCTTCCTTTTCCCAGGAAGGAAAAAAATAACCAGTCCTATTGCTGGGTTTCCTCTAAGTTCTTGGCTATGTTACATAAAAGAATTTAAGAATATGCCAGTTTAGTTAGGCCAATAGTTTATTAAGGAAATGAGAGAAGAAAATATAAATGGGAGAAAAAACAGATTACAGGTCTCCAGGTGTACTTGCACACTGGTCCAGGCAGGGAGAGAGGGAGGTTGAGCTTTTATGGTTGCCTTTAAATCATTAATTATTCCTCTCCTTGCTAATGTCTAGGTGATGAGTTCTAGCTGTTTGCTGTTCTGATTGATTACCCCACCCATTAATTTCCCCAAGGAGGGTCAATGATAAGGCCCCTTGAGAATACCTGGGGTTATTCCTTGATCTGGAATGAAATCTTTGTGGGGTTCTTCCAATAGTCTTCTTCTGGGGTTTTCCTCTCAGGGGATTTCCAGGTGGAATTTCATGTCCATCTGTTTCATGGCCATGTTTTTCTGCCAGGTTTTAGACCCATCTTCTCATTTCTTAAACTAGACTGCCTCAGTTTCATCTGCATTGCGGGCAGCCAGTCCTGATCAGTAAAAAGGGTTTTTGAGAAGGCAGCATGTCTTTAGCTCCCTGCCAACTCCCAGGTTTAAATAATGGCATGGCTGCCCCTGGCCAGGATGGGTGGAAACCACGGGACCCAGCATACATATCCACTGGCCAAAGGCTAGACCAGCAGTAGCTGTGTCCTTGCCTTTCCCTGTTCCTCAGGAAGTGGACCCCTGTGGTACTCTCATTTTGTAGACATTCACCAGGGACCAGATGAATCAAGGCTGAATGCCCCAAGAGTGGGAGTTGGGCACCTGTAGCAGCAGTGGCCCTTGCTACTCACAGATCCTCACTGCAGTGTCTCCTCTTTATCTACCCTTTTTTTGGTGCTGCCCAACACTTACCTAGTTTTCAGAGCCCTAAAACAGTTATTCAGGACAGTTTCTGCCTGTCCTCTAGCTATTTTTCTTGGAGAGAATTAATCCCTATGACACTGTAATCCTCCGTGTTCCTTGAAGCCTGCCTACATTGTGTTCTTATTCAAGTTATGAGAGTCCACTCATTATTTAATTGTTCCAGAGATTATAAATTAATACCTGTTCATTGTTACATCAAGAAGAATGGGAGACCAAGGCATGTGAGTGATTAACAATAACAAAAACAAAACCTTTATCCTGCAATTTAGAATTTCATAGCTTTATTGAGTAATTCATGAAACAAGCAGCATCCCATTCAGCTGAAGAGGTGGAAATGGGAAGCTAATATAGGGTCAGTGTGGAAGCAAGTGAAGAAACATTATGATTGACATTAAGTTTCCACTTTACATAGTGGGTGGGGAGCAAATATATACTGATTAGTATGGCATGTTTGTTTATTCTAATAGTCTATCTATAATGGACAAAAACTGCTTTTATCACTAAGTGTTGCTAAACAGCAACTCTAAAGGTATGTTCCATTTCCTCAGAAAATCCGTGCGTATCAATTGTCATATTCTTCTGGAGAAGCCTGCTTTAGAAAGGGATCTTCTTCCAACAATGCACAATGCAGGTGGCCATTTTATTATAATTAACATGAGAATCTATCATACTGAATCAGAACTTGCCTAGCATATTCTTGTAAATTTTTGTCTAATTCCCAAATATAAATTTTCAGCCCTCAATGTATCATACACTAGTTTTCATACCATTCTTAATTGAATTTGCTCTTGTTAATGTAATCAATAACCTTTTAATTTTCCCTCATGTTCAATGAAGTAAAATAATGCAATGACTTAGAAGGAGATACTCTTGGGAAAACTTTTTCTACTTTAAAAATGTTGCTGTTCTTTATAATTGATTTTCCTTTATATGTTCAATGTTTATAAAAATATAATGAGATAAATGAAGAAGGGAGGAGGTAAGATAAGGTGGAAGAGATTTAGAAAGAGGAAGGTAAAACAGGTGAAAGAGAAGGGCAGTGAAGAAAAGATTCTCATCCTTAGATGAGAATAAATGGAGATTTTGGCAAATGAGTAAATTTTATAAAATATTTCAATGAAAACTGTGATACTTATGATAGATTTTTAAATTTCTCCTATGAAATCATGCACTTGGTAACTATTTGTACTGTACCTCAACATGCATTCTCTTGGTAATATAAAGCAGGTAAGATAATTTCATCAGAAATTATTCATAGAACTTCATGCCTGTATTAACCAAATAGGTGCTGATGCAAAATACAATAAATTTGTTGGCTTTTATAAAGGACACTTACTTAGGGTAGATGATTACAGTTACCAGTGCATAAAGAATAAGTTACTTCCCTCACCAGAGTCTATTGCCATGTGTTGAGGCAAGATGGCTGCTGATGTCTGCCAAGAGTTCAGGCTTCTTGGATTCCTCTCTTCCCAGGGCTCTATTTCTCTCTGGGCTCAGCTGCTGTTTTGTCTCCAGAAGGCCACCTGTAGACTATCAGGTGACCAGCTCTGTCTCTCTCTCCAGAGCTTGATTCTCTCTGAGCTCAGCTTCTCTGGTCCTCTGTGTGCTTACTTCCCAGGCTCCAGCTCAAAACTCCTTTGCATCTTCATTCTATGTATCTTTACTTCCCCCAGGTCTGTATTAAAACTCCAACTATTTTCTCTGCCATGTAGTTTTCTCTGTGATTTCCCTCACCAAAGGTTCAGGAAATCAATGACCTAAGATGTGGCCCAATTAAAGCCTTAGTCATAATTTAATTATGCCCAGGTACAGACCAGTTTACAAACATAATCCAATATCTATTTTTAGAATTCATAAACAATGTCAAGTGGCCACACTCCACCCTCTGAATTCCAAAAAGACATTACAATATTCAATAAAGAAAAACCCTCAATCAAATCATATCACAATCAGTTTAAAGAAATACAGTTTGTCTTGAGGCAAAGTCGCTTCTGGCTGTAGACCTCTGAAACTTACAAAATCATTTATCTACTTCCAATACACAAATGGACAGACAAAGAATAAACATTTCCATCATGATAAGGAGAAATTGGGAGCAAAATATGAGTCATGGGTTGTCTACAGTTCAGTAAAACTGCTGGGCATCTTCCATTTGGTTTCAAAGTCTGACAGTCATTCTTAAGACAATGCTTTTGTCTCCTTGAGGCCTTATGGGGACCCAGGCATTCCACAGGCTTGCCCAATGGCCATTTCCTTGGCTCCACCCTTATCAAGCATCTGGGTGTTGACTAAACTCCAGACCTCACCATCCAGGAGCATTGAGGTGATTCCCACAGTTTATCTAAACTTTGGGTTAGAATCTTAGCCCCTCTAGTTCAGTGAAGTGAAGACAACATCTTCCCTAATCTTTGTCATACAGGCTTAACCTTTGCATTACAGGCTTAACCCTCTCAGAGCAATAAATTGATGACCTGGCCTTCCCTAGTCCATGGGGGACAGGTCCATCCCACTAAGACCTATGGAGTGCAGACCTTATCTACTGTAATCCTTGAGGAATGTGCTCCACACTCTCTTTGCCCTGGGGTGGCAAAACTCTCCCATAACATCCAGTGGGAGCATCCATCCTCTTCAAATGCTGGGGCAAACTCACCCTTTCTGTACACATGGGTGGGATTCACCTCTTGGCCCAAGGCAATATCTTTATTCCAGGTCTCAGCTTCCATTGTTTTCCTCTTGAAGTCATTTCCCCTTCAGTCTCTCCCTTCCATGTTCCTTTTTTTCCAGGCTGACAGTGATTTTGTTCAAACAGCTTTTTCAAAAAGTTTGTTGGTTTAACATGCAGGAAGCAGGGGTCCAAACCATCAGAGAGTAAATTTCCACAACTCTTTCTGAGATAACTGCATCTTCAATCTGGATTTACAAGTTCCATATTTAGTTAAGTGCCTTAATGGGGAACTATATCTGGGGACTTGATTTCCAGAGACTTGGAAGTTCTGGAATCAGTTTCTGTTTTATTTGTGCCCAACTCTTCAGTTATCTTGCTCATCTAGCATTTTGCTATAAGTTGCAAGGAGAAGCCAAGCCTCTTTCTCCGAGGTTACTTTGGAAAATTATTCAGCTAAATGCCCAGGCTTGCCATTTTCAAATTCTGCCTTCCATGAAACACCAGGAGTTAATCTTGCTAAGTTCTCTGCAAATATAAAACGTGGATTGCCTTTCCTCCAATTTCCAACAATAGTTTCACCATTTACTTCTAAGACCTCATAAAAAGTCTCTTTAGAGTCCATATTACTATGATCAGTCTCTTCAAAGCAATGTAGGTCTTTTTTACCAAGCATCTCTCAATTCCTCAAAAAATACCCCTTATCTATTTATAAAACCATTCCAGCATTTTGATAATTTCAAAAATACTTCCCCACTCTCTGGTACCAAATATTGTATTAGTCAGCCAAAGGAGTGCTGATGCAAAATACCAGAAATCTGTTGGCTTTTATAAAGGGTATTTATTTGGGGTAGAAGTTTACAGTTACCAGGCCATGAAGCATAAGTTACTTCCTTCACCAAAGTCTTTTGCCACATGATGGGGCAAGATGGCTGTTGATGTCTGCCAAGAGTTCAGGCTTCTTGGAGTCCTCTCTTTCCAGAGTTCCATTTCTTTCTGGGCTTAGGTGCTGTGATCTCTCCACAAGGCCAGCTGTAGACTGTCAGTCAGCTGCATCTGTCTCTCTCTCCAGGGCTTGATTATCTCCAGGCTCAGCTGCTTTGCTCCTCTGTGTACTTACTTCCCAGGCTGCAGCTCAAATCTCCCTTGTGTCCTCCTTCTCCATGTCTTTACTTCCCCAGGCACTGCATCAAAACTCCAACTCTCTTCTCTGCCATGTAGTTTTCTCTGTAAGTCCCTGCCCATCAAGGGGCTGGGAACTCAACCTCCTACTGATATGGCCCAATCAAAGTCCTAAACATAATTTAATCATGCCCAGGTATAGAACAGCATACAAATATAATCCAATATCTATTTTTGGAATTCATAAACAATGCCAAACTGTCACAATGCCTCTTAGGAGTTATGGAGCTAAAATTTATGACTGTATAATACAAACAGAAAGCTGAAAATATGTATGGACTTTAAAATAATTTAAAAGTGCATATGATAAATGAAAAATAACTAAATTATAAGTTCTATATTTGAGTTTTGAAACAGTAACCATTGCAAAATTGCAAACCAGTTGTATTAGTCAGGGCTCTCTAGGGAAACAGAATAAATAGGAGATATCTGTCAATAATAGGAGATTTTATAAAGGTCTCTCATTTGACCATAGGGATGCACAAGTCCAGGTTCTGCAGGCAGGCTGCAAAACGGCTCCAATGAAAGTCCAGTGAAGGTCCTTGATGAGTTTCTGGGAGAAGTTGGCTGTCCAAAGATGAGCTGGGAAATTCTCTCTGAATTTTGGAATCACTTCTCCTTTTAAGGTATTCAATTGATTGGATAGAAGTGTCACCCATTGTTGATGGCAATCTCCCTGATTGATGCTGATGTAATCAGCCATCCACACAATAAACTCACTGGTGACCAAAGTCCATAAATGCTCTTGTATTACAATTAGCGCAGTGCTTGCTGGATCAAACACCTGGACACAATTACCTGGCAGAGTTGACACATTAGCCCAACCATCACACCAGCCAATTGGGATTATAGGTAATCTCACCTTGACACAAGTAGAGTTAGAGTTTCAATTTGCAAATTGTTTTATCTTAATAGGGATGATATGTTCTTTATACCATGCAAAGAAATAAAATATTGGGTACTTCAGATTCTGCAAAATGCCAACAAATGTCATTTATGTTGGTGGCAAGTGATGATGAGAACCAATGTTAAGGAATGACCTGATTTTCTTGAAGAAATATCTTTCTCTTTTGGACCCCATTACTTCATCTTCCCATTACAAGAGCAGCACTGTATGCTTCTTTGGCTTTGACAGAGGTAGGAATCAACTAGAGATTCATAGGTGATTAGAAAAGAAAAACAGCATATGAGAACATAGATAGAACACCTCAATAAAATTTTTGCTTGATTTTGAACCTCTCAGGCCCTGCTTACAGTATCATATTCATACTGTCTAGTAGAAAGTGTTTGATCTCTTAGCAAAGTCAGAATTATAAAGTGTATTTTTACCTGGTAACATGATCATTTTGTTTATTCAACAACATATTATAGTACTTTCTATCTGAAAATTTTAACTCCAGTCAAAATTTCAAAGACATGAAAGGCATTCAATCTACTTTGAATAAATTTAATCCTTATTAAAGAGGACTCTACAGTTTTTTGTTTATATTGAAAGACAAATATGTGGAACAAATACAAGTGCAAGCATAATGTAACAGAAATGCAGACAATTAATAAACAAATTCCATCCAAAGGAAGGATGAAACAAATCTGGAAGGATATGAAAATTGATTTGAACTGTGAATTACCCTATCAATGGATGGCAATATAATGAACATTGAAGGAGTAAGAAGACACTTTGAAAACAAAGCAAACATTTGGACAAATGTGTGAAATTTTGATAGACATCTATCTGTTCTGGTACCAGAATAAGAGTTGGCTAAGAGTTTTACATTTTGAGCAGGTGTACATTTTAGGCAAGATCGTGCTTTTGTGGAATGAGTAAGTAAGAACAGAAACCAGTGAAATGAGGTAGGAGGTTTGCAAGGTTCAGGTAAAAATACTGGATTCAAAAGTGAAGGAAATGAAGGGAGTAACTCTCTCAAAGTCACCACCAAGATGCTATGTGATTGATTATGTTTGGGGGATAAGGTAAAATAAAGAGGTAAAATTGTGTCCAAAATGTTTGAATTATTGAATTGATTCTATTCTCAATACAAGAACCAAAAATAAGAAATATCATTCACTCCAAAAATATGTACTCATATCGATTTTGCCACAAGAATTGTGAAGTTGATATATGGTTTTTATATGTTCATATATAAACATGGGATATATGGAGTTAATATGTGCATATTAGAAGAATGCACAGTATATTTGTCAATTAAACATATTTCATATTTTAAATTGTTTTGTTCTCAGTAGAAAAATATTAATTTATTTAAACACACCCATAATTCTTCTGCTGAAAAAAACAGCAGAGAGAATGCTTAATTTGTACAGGATTTATATTTAGGTTGATTGAAAATGTTTGATATGGATGGTTGTGATGGTAGCACATAATTGTCACTGTGGTTAACAGCATTGAATTATATAAGTGAATGTTTAAAGGGCAAAACTTAGGCCATGAGTGTTACTAAAATAAAAATTAAAAGATATAAACAGGACAGTATAGGGAGGAACAAAGATGGTGACAGAGTACGAAGCTCTAACAATTAGCTAGTCCCACAGAGCAACTAAGAATCAATCAGGATATGTGCAGATTAACTGTTTGGGGTGACAGGGAAGAGTGAAAAGAGGAGACTGACAATATGCAGTGAAGATTCATGAGTAGATTCCTCCATGTTGCAGAGGTGACTTCTGATTCCCCATTGGTGAAGTGGACCACCTCTGAATCCACTCCCTGGCTGTAAGCAGAAGCTCCATTTCCCGAAGCATGAGAGTAGAAGTGGCCTGTCATCAATTACAGCTGTTGATTCACAAATTCAGCCAGCTGTATTCGAATCTTGAGCACAGCTGAGGCTTAAATCTGTCCAAGCCAAAAAATGCCAGCAGAATTAGTTCTGTCTCCATCTTGGCAGGTTTGGAAGCAGAGATGATTGAAAAACACACATAGTCATCCGAGATGCTATGGATCAGATTCAGCAAACTCAGTTTGGAGAGCAAATGTTTAGGCTCCCACACTCAGCAGTAGTTAAAATTGTGTGCAGTTTGCACACTTTCTTGGGGCAGGACAGGCAGATTCACCCTATCTTCCTTAAAGGGCTGCTGCACACTCAACCTCAAGGTACTCCTGGATGGAGAGGAATTGCACTTTCTCTCTCAGGTGGTGCAGACACCCTACCAACCTTAAAAGGCTGTAGCACTCTTGACCTCAACACTCTCCAGAATGAAAGGAAGCACACACTCTCTCTAGGGCAGTGCAGAGAGATTCACCACACCCACCTTAAATGGGTGCTACACAGTCATCCCCAACACACCCCAGGAAGGAGAGGAACCTCAAGCTATCTGATCACTCTCTCTGAAGATATTGTGGGTAGAATCACCATGCCCACCTGGGAGGTTCAGCACCAGGGGTGGCAGTTTGAATAGAGAATTCAGATCTCAGGGCCTTGGATCTGTGTAACAGTTTGATCCAGGGAAGGCTGGAAACCTCAACCACAAACATCCATATTAGAAGCTAAATCAGTTGACAATTAAAAGTACAGAAAAACCATAGGGCAGCAGAGAACAACTGGATAAAGAGTGCTACCTGCTGGGTACCTTTAAAAAGTGTATATTGGAGGAGGCATCAAAGAAAGAGAGGATAGGACACATTTATTGTCTACTGTCCAAAGCACATGGGAATCAAGCTGCTCCTCCTTCATATGTCCCCAGAACCTGTTTTAACTGGGAAATCGTAGTGGGGAAGGTTGTCTCCCAGGGGACACTCTTACCAAAATTGTCCCTCCAGATAATAGCAGTGAGAGAAAACAAAAAATATTAAAAATATACAGAGGCAAATTAAAAGCAAACAAAACAGATGAACATATCTGGAGGAGGAACAGGGGAAGCATTAGCAAAAACCCAACCAATAAGAAAGCCATAAGCTAAAGAGAGAAACTGAGCACAGAATAAACACATAAAAAATCATATGCCAAGACACCAGCAAAAAATTACAAACTGTGCTAAGAAACAGGAAGATATGGTGCAGGCAGAGGGAAAAATATACCTTCAGATGAAGCACATGATCTGAGGCAACTAATCACCGATATACAAATAAATCTCCTTAATAAATTCAAGGACATGGGTAAAGCGATTATGGATATTAAGAAGACACAGGGTGAACACAATGAAGAATTTGAAAATTTGCAAAAAGTAACATATCTATGGGATTGAAAGACATAATGGATGAGATTAAAAAAACACAAAGGCATATAATAACAGTTTTGTGTTGGTTGAGAACAGAATAATGAGTTGGAAGACAAAACATCAGAACTTAAAGACAGGTGACCAGAAAGAAAAATGAGTGTTATAAATGGAACAGGGTCTCAGGGAATACAATGGTGATGCAAAATGCACAAACATACATGTTATATGAATCCCAGAAGAAGAAGTGGCAGAAGAAATATTTGAGGAAATAAAGGTTGAAAATTTCCCAACCCTTATTAAAGACATAAATATCAATATACAAGAAGGAAAATGTATCCCAAGCAGATTAAATCCAAGTAGACCTGCTCTGTGTCACCTACTATTCAGAATGTCAAATATCAAAGATAAAGAATGAATTCTGAAAGCAGCAAGAGAAAAGCAACTCCAATGATGAAAGACACAATGTTAACTTTTTAAAATTTTATTTCACAAATTTTTATATTTTTTTAATTTTTATTTTATTTATTTGTTTTAAATTATTATATTATTTTATTATCAATTTTATTTGGTTATTTTTGGCTTCATTTTTGGAGAGGTTTTGCATCACAGAAGAGTCACAACTGTGGCAGTGTAGGATCACTGGTGTGGGGTGTCAGTGATGATGGTATGTGTGGAGAGGGGTGCACCTGAGGCATGCCTCTAAAGCATTTGAATATGTTCAAGTGTTTCTGAGGCATTGTCAAACCATATAAAATTGCATGGGGCAAGTTTAAACTATAATTTAAACTATATTCCATGGTTAGGAGCAATGCTTCAATATGTGTTCATGAATTGTAACCAATGTACCACACTAATGAAAGATGTTGTTAATGGAAGATGTGGGAGGGGGAGGCAGTGGGGCATATGAGAATACCCAAAATTTTTTAATGTAAAAATTTTGTAATATAAAGCTTCTTTAAAAATAAAAAATATTAAAAAAAGACACAGACTGGCAAAATGGATAAAAAATAGCCATCTATATGCAATCTACAAGAAACTCACCTTCCATGCAAGGGCACAAATAAGCTGAAAGTAAAAGGTTGGAAAAATATATTCTGCACATAAAAAAGCTGGAATAGCAATATTAATATTGGACAAAATAGACTTTGAATGCAAAACTGCTATAAGAGTTGAAGGACATTATATGCTAATAAAATGAGCAATTCACCAAGAAGTAATAACAATCATAAATATTTTACACCTAACAGGGTAACCCAAAATACATGAGGCCTACACTGGCAAAATTGAAGGGGGAAATATATGTCTTTACAATAATAGTTGGAGCCTTCATTACAAAATTCTCATCTTTGGATGGAACATCTGGACAAGGGATCAGTAAGGAAACAAAGAACTTGAATAATATGATACATGAACTAGACCTCACAGACATAAATAGTACATTGTACCCCCAAACAGTAGGACAAACATTCTTCTTAAGTAGCCATGGGGCTTTCTCCAGGATAGACCATATGTTGGGTCACAAAAGAAATCTCAATTGAATTTAAATGTTTGAAATTATACAAAGTACTATCTCTGATCATAATGGAATGGAATGGGAAATCAATAATAGGTAGAAAATGGAAAAATTTACACGTATATGGAGGCTAAACAATTCACTCTTAAACAGTGATTAAAAGAAGAAATGGCAAGAGAAATCAGACAATATCTCAATAAGATTGAAACCAAGAACACAACATATCAAAACTTATGGCATGCAGTTAAGAAGTGCTGAGATGGAAATTTATAGCCCTCAATGCTTGAATTAGAAGAAAGAGCTAAAATCAAAGACCTAACTGAACACCTGCAGGAATTAGAAAAAGAACAGCAAACTAATCTCAAACCAAGCCAAAGGAAAAAAATAACAAATACTAGAGCATAAATAAATTAAATTGAGAACAAAAAACAATAGAAAGAATCAACAAAACCAAAGTTGGTTCTTTGTGAAGATCAACAAAATGAACAAACCCTTAGCTAAAATGACAAAGAAAGAGAGAAGATAAATATAAAATCAGAAATAAGAGAGGTTTTACTACTGACACCACAGAAATAAAGTTTGTCGTCAGACAATATTATGAGCAACAGTACACCAAGAAACTAAACAATGTAGACAAAATGGACAAATTCCTAGAAAGCACAAACAATATACAGTAACCCTATAAGAAACAGAAGGACTCAACAAACCAATAACAAAGAGATTGAAACAATCATCAAAAACTTCCCCAAAATAAAAGCCCAGGAGATGATAGTTTCACAGGTGAATTCTACCAATCATTCAAAGAATTAATACCAATCTTATTCAAATTCTACCAAAAATAGAACAGGAAGGAATGTTACCAAACTCATTCTATGAAGCCAAAATCACCCTAATGCCAAAGCTAGATAAAGATACAATGAGAAAAAAAAAAAAAGAAAATTATAGACCAATTGCGCTAATGAATATAGATGCAAAAATCCTCCACAAAATACTTGCAAACTGAATCCAAAAAGAACATAAAAAGAATTATACACCAGATCAAGTGGGTTTTATCCCATGTATGCAAGGGTGGGTCAACACAAGAAAATCAATTAGTGTAATAAACCACATCGATGAATTAAAGAAGAAAAATCACATGATCTTCTCGATTGATGCAGAAAAGACATTTGGGAAAATTCAACATCCTTTCCTGAGGAAAACACTCTTAAATTGGGACTAGAAGGAAACTTTCTCAATATGCTAAAGTGCATATATGAAAAAAAACTCAGCTAACGATGCACTCAATGGTGAAAGACTGAAAGCCTTCCCACTGAAATCATGAAGAAGACAAGGGTGCTCACTATCACCACTGTTATTCAATATTTTGCTAGAAATACTAGCTAGAGTAATTAGGCTAGATAAAGAAATAAAAGATGTCCAAATAGCAAAGGAAAAGTAAAATTTTCACTATTTACTGACATGATCCTATACCTAGATCATCTCAAAAAGTCCACATCAAAGCTATGAGACCCAATAGACAATTTCAACAAAGTGGTAGCATGTAAGATTAATATGAAAAAATCAGTAGTATCTCTATTCACTACTAACGAACAATCTGAGAAAGAGATCAGGAAAAAAATCCCATTTAAAATAGTGAATAAAATAATCAAATATTAAGGTATTAACTTAATTAAGGAGATAAAGGACTTTTATTCAGAAAATTACAAAACATTGCTAAAAGAAAACCAAAGAAGTCCTAATTAAATGGAAGGTAATTCTGTGTTCATGTACTAAAAGACTATTATTAAGATGCCAGTTCTAACCAAATTTATGTACACATTCAGCACAATCCCAATAAAAATTACAAGAGTTTTTTTTTGTAGAACTGGAAATGCCAAATATCAGACTTATTTAGAAGGGTAAGAGGTGTTGAATAGTCAAAAATATTTTTAAGTAAAATTTTGTTGAAGTATACCATTCATTCATGAACATTCACAAATAAAAGTATGGGTAATGCCCATCCCCCCAAAACAGAAATTATCTACAACTGCAAGCAAGACAGTTCCATCCATCTGCTGGATGGGATCTATGCCCCCTCTCAATCAGAAGCAGTGTTCATCACTATTCCCAAATCCTCAAGATTGAGGAATGAACAATGGACTAATTTAGACTTATTATTATTTTATTACAGACTTATTATTACAACAAAAGAAGAACTTGATATAAAGGCAGTGACCACCAGAGGTTCTGAGGGGAGGAAGAGGGAAGAATAGGTGTATCATGGGGGTATTTTGGGGACATTAGAATTGTCCTGCATGATATTGCAATGATGGATACAGGCCATTTTAAATTTTGTCAAAACCTATAATATCCTGTGGTAGAAGGTGTAAACCTTAATGTAAACTATAAACCAGGGTTAGTAGCAGTGGTTCAATATGTATTCATCAATTGCAACAAATGCTACACTAATGAAACATGTTAATGTGGGTAATTGTGGGAGGCGGAAGGAGTGAGGTATATTGGAATCCCCTATATTTTTTATATAATATATATATGTAATCTACAGCTTCTTTTAAAAAATAAAAAGTATATTAAAATGTTTAAATTTACCAAACACACATGTATATTGTCATACCAGTCTCCAATACATCTCCCCATCACCAATATATTGCGTTGTTTTAAAACATTTGATATAAACTATGAAAGAGCACCATCAAAATATGACTACTAACTATAGCCTATATCTTTCATTTGGTATGTTTTCCCCAAACCCATCCAATTTTAACAACCTATATTAGTATGTACTTGTTATTATTCAGAAGAAAATATAGTCATATTTATCCTGTTAACCACAGTCCATCATCCACCACTTGATTCCCTGTGTTTTACAGGCACATGCTTTGTATTAATACAATCCATTCAAAGTGCACACTTAGTGGCTGGCATTTTTATCACAGAGTTCTGCTGTAATCACCTAAATTGATTTTAGAACACTTTCATGACTTCGAAAGGAAACACTCCATATCCCCTTATACCCTTATTCCTGTCTCTTAGTATTGAAAAAAATAACTTCTTGCCATTGTTGCAAAACATTACAATATGATTTTTAACTATCATCCATAAGTTACATTATTTGTAATTCTGCCTGTATCTCCATCTTCTTAGCATTTTGTAAAAGAAAAATATTCTTATATTTATACTATTAGCCACAATTTTCATACACCAATCCACCACTGAAATCACTGTCTTACAAATTTCCTAGGTTATTCTATAGTTTCCTTACAATTGACATTTATTTCCTCAGACTATCACTTTCAACCACAATCACATTTATAAATTAGCAGTTTTAGTGATATTCACTATAATGTGTTACCAACTCTATTCACTTCCACACTTAAAAAATACCTTATTAATAATGTTGCACACATTAAGCTTCATCTCCCTTTCTCAACCCACCTTCTGTTTCTTAGTAAACTATACTCTACAGTTTACCTCCACAAGTTTGTTCATAGTATTTAATTCATATTAATGAGACCCTACAATATTTGCCCTTTTGTGCCTGGCTTATTTCACTCAAAATAATATCCTTGAGGTTCATCCATGTTGTTATATGCATCCCAATTTCTTTTCTTCTTACAGCTGAATAGTATTCCATTGTGTGTATATACCACACTTTTGTTTAATTTATTGAAGTATATCACTGATACTTGAACATACATAAACAATAAGTGTGTAGTAATAGTTGTAAACTTACAAAACAAACATACATAACATCATACATGGCTCTCATACCTCACCCTACCACCAATACCTTGCATTGTTGTTAAACATTTTTAACTAATGATTAAAGAGCATCCTAAAAATATTACTACTAACCAAAGTGTTTTCCCCCCACCCACCATATTATTATTTTTAAATCATTTATACATGAACATACATAAACAATAAGTGTATAGTAATAGTTGTGAACTTAAAAAGCAAATGTCTATAACATCATACAGGGGTCCTATACATCAACCCTCCACCAACACCTTGCATTGCCGTGAGACATTTGTTACAAATTATGAAAGAATATTGTCAAAATCTTGCTACTAATTATAGTCTGTATTAGTCAGCCAAAGGGGTGCTAACGTAAAATGCCAAAAATGGGTTGTTTTTCATAAAGGGTATTTATTTGGGGTAGAAGTCCACAGATACCAGGCCATAAAGCGTTAAGTTTCTTCTCCCACCAAAGTCCATTGTCACATGTTGGAGCAAGACAGCTGCCGACGTTTGCCAGGGTTCAGGCTTCTTGGGTTCCTCTCTTCCCAGGGCTGCATTTCTCTCAGGGCTTAGCACCTCTTGTTCCTCCACAAGATCAGCTGTAGACTATCAGGCAAATGGCTCACTTCTCTTCTCCTGGGGCCTTCTCTCCAGCATCAAAACTCCAACATCAAAACTGCTTCTCAAAAACTGCCTCCTCTCTCCTTTGCTTTGCCTTTTATATTCGATTCCCCCAACCACCAAGGGGTGGGGCTCAACACCCTACTGACATGGCTCAGTCAATGCCCTAATCACAACTTAATCATGCCCAGATTAACAGATCATTTTACAAGCATGATCCAATTATATTTTTGGAATTTATAATTACATCAAATTGCCAGATGGCTACATAGTCCTTATCTTACATTTGGTGTATTTTCCCCCCAACCCCCTCTGTTATTATTTTTTAAATATATTTTTATGACATAACTTTAAACTTACAAAACAATCATGCACATGTGCAGAATTCCCAAACAACACCCCCCTAAAAACACACCACACTGTGGTGGAACATTTGTTACAGATTATGAGATAATATCATCAGATTATTACCAGATGCATAATGTACATTTGGCACACATTTTCCATACTCCCCCATTATCAACACAGTGTATCTTTGGCATAGATGCAAGAATATTACGTTATTACTGTTTAGCACATTTTAAAGATCAATCCAGTTGTATTTTTCCCATGCTTCTCCTCTTTCCCAACACTCTGCAATAGTGATGTACATGTGCTTTAGCTCATAAAGGACGCTTTTGCATCTGTTACAATCAACCACAATTCTCATCCACCTCTGGGTTTACTGTGCTATTCAGTCCCTAGATTATTCTCTAGCTTTCTGTTAATTGGCATTTACATCCTTAGACTACCATTTTCAGCCACATCCCCATTTATAAAACAGCTGTTACTCACAATAATGTGTTAACATCAACTCTGTACATTTCAACACCTTTATAGTAAAGCTAATTAAAACTTCTACATACATTATATATCAGTAGTCCATCTCAGTCCTGCTCTTATCTCCTTTAAGAATCCTCCACCTACCACCAGGTCAAGATATTTTCCTTCATTTTTTTCTAGAAGATTTATGGTTCTTGCTTTTATATTTAGTTTTTTGATTAATTTTGAGTTAATTTTTGTATAAGTTGTGAGATAGGGGTCCTCGCTCCTTCTTTTGCTATTGATATCCAATTTTCTCAGCACCATTTGTTGAATAGACTGTTCTGGGTGGGTTTGACAGGCTAGTTAAAAATCACTTGAACATAGATATGAGGGTCTATTTCTGAACCATCAATTCATTTCCATTGGTGTATGTGTCTGTCTTTATGCCAGTACCATGCTATTTTTTTTTACCACTGTAGCTAGGTAATACAACTTAAAGTCCAGAAATGAGAGTCCTCCAACTTCACTTTTCCTTTTTAAGATGTTTCTGGATATTCAAGACCCCATACCTTTCCAAATAAATTTGATAATCATGTTTTCCATTGATTTAAAAAATGCTGTTGGAATTTTTATCAGAATTGCATTGAATCTGTATATCAATTTGAGTAGAATTGACATCTTAATGATATTAACTCTTCCAATCCATGAACATGAAATGTTCTTCCAATTATTTAGGTCTTTTTAAAATTTCTTTTGACACTGAGTTGTCATTTTCTGAATACATGTGCTTTACATCATTGGCTAAGTGTATTCCTGAATATTTGGGTTTTATCTGTCATATTTTATTTTCATCACTATTTTGACAATTTTAATTACTTTTATTGCTATAATCTTCATTTCTATACTCTCTTCCAGGCCACTCTCTCCTCTCTTCTTTTCAGGCTGTAGCACACCCTTTATTATTTCTTGCAAAGCATGTCTCTTGATTAAAAACTCTCTCAGTTTCTGTTTATCTGTGAATATTCTAAACTCGCCCTCATTTTTGAAAGACAATCTTGGCAGATTAAGATTCTTGGCTGGAAGTTTTTCTCTTGCAGTATCGTAAATATGTCATACCACTGTCTTCTTGCTTCCATGGTTTTTGGTGAGAAATCAGCACTTAATCTTATTGGGTATCTCTTATATGTTATGCATTGCTTTTCTTTTGCTGCTCTCAGAATTCTCTGTCTTTGGCATTTGACATTCTGTTTAGTATGTGTCTTGGAGTTGGTCTATTTAGATGTTTTTGGATGGGAGCATGTCATGCTTCTTGGATGTGGATATCTATGTCCTTCAATAGGGTTGGGAAATTTTATACCATTATTTCTTCAAGTATTCCTTCTGCCCCTTTTCCCTTTTGTTCTTCTTCTGGGACACCCATGACATGTATGTTTGCACATCTCTAGCTGTCGTTTAGTTCCCAGAGACCTTGTTCAAGTTTTTCTAATCTTTTCTTCATCTCTTCTATTGTATGTTCACTTTCAGAGGCATTTCTTCAAGCTCACCAATCCTTTCTTCTGTCTCCTCAAATCTGCTATCATATGCTTCCAGTATATTTTTAATTTCATTTATTGCACCTTCCATTCCCATAAGATCTGCTATTTTTCTATGCATGTTTTCAAATTCTTCTTTCTGCTCATCCAATGTCTTCTTAATATCCTTAATTTCTTTTGCCATCTCATTGAATTTATTAAGGCAATTTGTTTGAACATCTATGATTAAATGTCACAACTCCTTTATGTCATTTGGAGGCTTATCTTGTTCCTTTATTTGGGCCATATCTTCCTGTTTCTTGGTGTGGATTGTAATTTTTTGTTACTGTCTTGGCATCTGGATTACTAGAGTATTTATTCTGGATGTAGCTTTTCTCTTTAGTTTAGGGCTTCCTGCCCTTTCTCCCATGCTGGTTGTGTAGTAGGAGTCAAGGGTGTAGTTGTTGCTATAAGCTGTGGAGGCTCAAGCTGCTCTCATTGCCCCAAGGACCAATGAAGCGTCTCCCAACTTTCTCCTTTCCCAGATAATGGACAGAGTCTCACTGTGTGGAATAATCTGACTCATGCAGGCCTAACCTATAGTTGGCCAGAAAACCTCATGAAGCTTCATGCCTCTTTCTCCACTGCCTGGGGCAGGGATGGAGCTGCAAGTGTGGGTAGCAATCTATGCAGCGCAGGCCCAAGATGACCACAGTTCCCCCAGTAGACTTCAGGTTATTCAGTCTGTGTCAGCCAAATGTGCCTTCAGTTACCTGGATAGGCTGATGCAAGACCCATCAACTTCATCCTTGCTAGAGGTGCAGCTGAGGCCTAGACTAGAGCTGCAGGGCAATCTGTGTGAAAGAAATTGGTATTTGCCATCACTGTGATTTTCAGTCAGTCCGGCTTCCCCTTATTTTGGGGGTGGAGTCAAAATTGCAGCTACCGGCCTCTTTCTGACTTGGACAGATCCAAATTTTAGCTATTCTAAGGGTTATACTTTAGCCAGCTGTATTTACTAATCAGTAGCTGAAATCAGTGACCAACTGCCTCTCCCTCCCCTTTCTTTGGGAAATGGAGCTTCCAATTCCTGCCACAGAATACTTCCTACAGTGGCTTGCACTGCCAAGATATCATGATCATTGGCCTCCATGGGCCTGTAGTTTCCCGGAGAGGCTGGAGCACTCCCCTCTGCTTCCTCACTGCCCTAAGTGGACCTGGGGCTTATGCTGCTACAGCTGTAATCTGATCTAGATGGAAAGAAGGTGGTTCCTACCAGCACTGGGATTTTCAGTCAGCCCTGCTTCTTCTACTGTCAGGTGTGGAGTTAAGATGGTGGCTACTGGCCTCTTTCTGACTTAGACAGGTTCAAACTGTAGTTATTCTTAGGATTATACTTTTGCCCACCGGATTTACTAATCAGTAGTTGAAGTTAGTGCCCAGTCATCTCTTCCTCCCCCATTTTTGGGAAGTGGAATTTCCAATTCAAGCCACAGAATAGCTCCTGAGGTGGCTTGTGCCTCCAGTGGAGGATGGGCACCTGCCTCCATGGTGTGGAGTGCTCTAGTTAAGAATCTTCTCTGCAGATGGGCAGTCTCCTCCTTCCATTATTTCAAGGATGTTTCAGGATGCACTTTTTCTCCTGGAGCCCCCAAACTAGTGCTTGAGATAACTCTGGGTGATTACTAACTGCCCTTGAGCAGGAGCTGATTTTAGGAGCTCCTTTCTCTGCCACCATCTTGCTAGTTGTCCCATATACCACACTTTCAATCCATTCATTGTTTTATTGGACACTTTGGCTGTTTTATATTTTAGTGATTGTGAAAAGTGCTGCTATGAACATCAATGTGCAAATGTCAGTTTGCATACTAGTCTTTGGTTCTTCTGAATAGTTTTCTAGTAGTGTGACTGCTTGATCATACAGCAGTTCTATATTAAGCTTCTTGAGGTACTGCCAAAATGTCTTCCACAGAGGCTGCACCATTCTACACTCCCACCAACAGTGAAGAAGTGTTCCTGTTTCTCCTCTTCCTTTCCAGCTCTTGTAGCTTTTTTTTTTTTTTTTAATAACCAAGAGCATGGGTTGTGACTAAATGGGGAAGACAGACCAGTGAGTCAAGCCTGCAGGGTTGTTGCAAGTAACTGTGAATCTTGTCCTTCAAGGAGTGAAGCCTGGTGGTTGCTGTGGTTCCCAAGGAAAGGGGGAAGGAGGAGTGGAATAGATGGAACAGGGGGCATTTTGCAGATGATGGAATACTTCTACCTGATCTTGCTATAAGGGATAAAGATAATATTAAAATTCATCAAAATTTACAAAATTGTATGGTCCTAAATGTGAACCATAATGTAAACCATTGACCATGATTAGCAACTATATTTCAGTTTTGTACATCAGTTGTAACAAATGTACCATCCACATATACAATGTTATTAATAGGGGAAGGGGAAAAGGGGAAGGATGTTGGGTATACGGGAGTCCCCTATATTCAATACATGACTTTTCTGTAAACTAAAACTTTTTTGAAGACAAATT
>JAQZBX010008246.1:0-31937 GCA_029593785.1 Cabassous unicinctus
TTTTTTTTTTTTTCCCCCTCTTCCATGTGGGTATCTGTTTCAGCAACAGTTGTTGAAAAGGCTGTTCTTTCCCCATTGAACTGCCTTTGTACATTTGTCAAAAATCCATTGCCCATATTCGTGTGGGTCTGTTTCTGAACTCACAACCCTGTTCTGTTGAACTATGTGTCTATCCTTTTTGCTAATACTACATTGTCTTGACTAATGTAGCTTTATAGTAATTATTGAAATCAGTTAGTGTGAATTCTCCAATTTCGTTTTTTTTCCTAGATTGACTTCGATATTCTAGTCTCTTTGCTTTTCATATAACTTTAAGAATCAGCTTGTTAGGAAATGGTAAGTTAAGTCTTAAAATATACAGGTTTCCTTTTTGGAATGATGGAAATGTTTTGGTAATGGATGGTGGTAATGGTAGTACTACCTTGTGAATGCAGTTAACAGCACTGAAATATTAGACTGTGTATCTGATAAAAAAAAAAAATCCATGGAACTACACTACACAGTGAACCCTAAGTTAAACCATGGACTTTAATTAGTAGAACCATTATAAAAATGTGCTATCATCAATTGTAATAAATGTTTCATACCAATGCAAGGTGTTGGTGATGGGTGCTATATGGGAATCCTGTATTTTATGTGTGATTGTTCTGTAAGCCCACAACTGAATGCTCTTAAAAATAAAAAAAAGTGACCATCTGGGCTCCCTTCATAGACCTGTTCCCCAGTGTATGTTGCCAGTGTCAGCAGCCCTTTCATTGAGCCCCTCCCTCACATGAAGTGCTTTTTAAGTTCTTTCCTCAAAAGAAGAGGAACAACACTAAACTTACACAATTTCTCATTTAATTGACAATATTTAATTTATACAACACCTGTGGGCTCCTATCATAAACAAGGATGTGGTCTCAGATAGGTTAAGTAGCTTTCCTGAATTGTTCAGCTGGCAAAGAGCTAAGCCTGGCTTTGAACTGAGCTTGTGATATCGAAGCCCATGTTCCCTTCCCTGCATTTCATCCCCATGCTGCCCTTATCACAGAGTCTCTGGGCCTCAAGTATCATCTAAAGAATGAGAAGGGTAAGCAGAATTCTCTCTCACATCCCTTTTTACACTAACATTTGGTGATTTGAATGCCCATCCCTTCTAAATCTAACCTACTTTTGGATATAGATGAATTTTTCTAAATGTGTCTTGACCAGAAGATAGTCATGCGAAAATCTCCCAGAGTTTCCACATATCTCCAGAATTAGGTCTCCAGTCCCTAGATATACAACCATGGAACCCTACTTTACAGCCTCATTCTAAATTCTCTCCTTGGTTATATTTATTTGTATATTTATAAGCGCCTTTTGAGGCACAAATGATCTCTTGCCATTTGGCAACACCTGACACAAAATCTTATCCTTACCAGTACTCAATAAATATTTGCTAAATTTGCCTGATTTGAATTTGGGAAAAGATAAGATTCTTGAGATGAAGAGTTGAAGTGTACTTCCATTTTTGTTTCTCCCATCCCAAAGCCTTAGGTTTAAATAAAACAATTTAAAAAAAATCTCATTTCATCCAAAAGAAAGAATAAAAATTAAAAATTCTGAATTTTGCTCCCAGGCTTTAGTGTAAGTTTTGTTAAGACTCCTAGTTCGTTAGGCTAATCTTTGGTTACTGTAACAGTTCATTAACATAAGTGGCCACTTTAGGCTGTTAAATGGTGAATAATTTATATAGTTATTTTCAAATTGTTTCCGCGATAGTAACTTTTTTGTACCTAGTATAGAACAGGAGAGAGGCACTGTTTTCTATCAAAGGACCACAAGGGAAAAAATTAAGAGTCTGTTGTGATCATCTATTGCCATGTATAAACTTACCCAAACCTTGCTAGCTTACAACAACTGTATTAATTATCTATTGCTGTGTAAAAATTACTCCAAATTTAGCAACTTCAAACAATAAACGTTTATTGTCACAAACAAATTTCAGTACCAAAAATTCTGCTGAGATTTTTATTTGGATTATGTTTAATCTGTTTATCAATCTGAGGAGAATTGACATCTTAACAACTTTGAGCCGTTCAGTTTATGAACATAGTATATCTTTCCATTTATTTAGTTTGTCTTTGGTTATTTCATCAGTGTTTGTAGTTTTCAGTAGACCGATCTTGCACGTATTTTATAGATCTATAGCTAAGTATTTCATTTCTTGATGCTGTTGTAAATTCTAATTTAAAAGTGTTTGATACACTTGCTTGTTGCTAGCATATAGAAATACAGTTGATTTTTGTATATTGACCTTATATTCCTCAACCTTGTTAACATCATTTATTAGTTTAGGGGCTTTTTTTTGTAGATTCCTTCAGATTTTCTGTGTAGATAAGCATGCCTATGAACATGCCTATGAACTATGACTTTTATTTCTTCTTTTCCAATTTGTATGCCTTCTTCTTTTTTCTTTTTTAATTTTACTTCCTGGGACTTCAAGTACAATGCTGAGTAGGAGTGGTGAGAGAAAGCATCTTTGCTTTGTTCCTGATCTTGGATAGTTTTTAGACTCATAATTAAATATAATATTAATTATTTATCAGGTTGACGTTTCCTGTTATTTCTACTTTAGTAAGTTTTGTTTTCTTTTTAATCAAGAATATATGTTGAATTTTGTCTAATAACTTTTCTGCAACTATTGAAACAATCATGTGGTTTTCTTGTTTATGTGATTAATATGGTTTATTCTGTTGTTTGATTTTTAAAATATTGAACTGGCCTTGTATTCCTGCCATAATCCCTGCTTGGTTGTAAAATATTATTAATTTTCTTTATTACTGGTTTGGATTTGCTCATATTTTTTTTAAGGATATTTGTATAAGTAAATGAAAGATGTTGGTCTGCTTTTTTCTTTTGCTTTGTCCTCGTCTTCTTTTTTTTTTTTTAAAGGGGTACTGGGGGTTGAACCTGAGATCTCATACATGGGAAGCAGGCACTCAACCTCTGAGCTATACCCTTTCCCCTTGTCCTTTTTAAAAATTTTTTACTGAGTTTTAGGATTCTATTGTATGAACATGCTACAATTTATTTCTCCATTCTGCTATCAATGGATATTGGATTGTCCATTAACAGTTTTGAGCTCATAGGAACAATTGCTGCTATGATAATTTTTTTTTGGTGTGCTCATATGTAGACCTTTCTGTTGAGGATATATCCAGGAATGGTATTGCGTGATTATGGTTATGTGTATTTTCAGCTTTAGTAGATACTGCCAAACAGTTTTCCATATTGGTTTTACCAATTAACATTTTTCAACTGCAGTGTATTAGAATGCCAGTTGCTGTATATTCTGATCTACACTTGGTATTGTCTTGTTTTTGGATTAAAAAGTACCCATTTTGGCAGATAATAGTGTTTCATGTGGTGTTAATCTGACTAGTGGTGTTGAGAGGCTTTTCATATTTATTGGATTTTTGAAATTATCTTTTGTGAAGTTTTTCTTTGGTCTTCAGTTCATCTTAAAAATTGGATCATCTTTTTCTTGGTGATTTGAAGTTGGTTTTTACATATTTAGATATGAGTCCTTTGTTGGAGATGTGCCTTTATGGTTAGTGTATTTTGTGTCCTGTTAAAGAAATTTTCCCCTACCTCAAAATCAGGACAGTATTTTCCTGTCATCTTCTTGCAGCCTTGTTGTTTTAAATTTCATGTTGATGTCTTTGTAATATACCTCTTTCTACTGCATTTTCCAGGGCCTGTGGATGGATGTATTCCATATGGCTGATTTTGATTTTAACAGTAGTAGTCATAGAAAGCCTATTAGTATGGGTTGCTCAAAGGAAAACATTTTCTATTTAATTTTTATATGTGATATTATAATTTCTGCTGTTACCATTTCTGCCAGTAACTGTTAAGATGCATGATTTTTATTCTGTTGGTTCTTTAGTAGGAATTTAACAACAGTTTTTTGACACAAAAAAAAGGCAGTCAATTTTATTTCATAATATGCCATGAATCAGTTTTTTTTTTTTTTTTTTTGGTTTGGTTTTTGAGGAGTCATAGTATGGTAGTCATAAAGACCTTAGGTTATATACATGCTACTATATGTAAACAGATAACTTAATCTTTTTAAGGTATGGTTTACTTAACTGTAAAATAGGGGATGCATGAAGTAATTAACTATATATAATTTTTTTTTCAATTGCTTAGCAAAATGCATGGCAAACAATAAGAACAATAAGGGCTCTATAAATATTATTTAGTGCTTTTATTCTTGGGTTTTTGAACTTTTTAAAAAGTTTATTTTGACTTGAGACTTGACTGAAAGGATATGTACTGTAGGTTTATTTTCTTTTTTTGTGTATACTCTAACTTTATTATAAATTATTTACAGCTAACTTTTGCAAATAGTAAAAATTCATTTATCAGTTTGCACATTTCTTTTTATTTTGGGTAACATTTTAACTTTTTAGTAGCAATATAGGATGGATTTTTAAATGCTCTCCTGTGTTAATTTTTTAATAAAAATAGAGTGAATGCTTACTTTGTAAAATATCTTTCTATTTCATTAGCTGTACCTTAACTCTATACACTCTATACTTGGTCTAGGTGCTGTTTAAAAGATGGTAATTAGATAACAGAATGTGGAGTAATGACATTGTATATTGATTGCCAGGAAAAATGTTAAATAGGAATTTTTTTTTTTCTCTTAAGACATTGTTAGCATGCTATTGTCTCAATTTTTTCATCTCGTTATTAATAGATCTCATTCATTCTATAGTCTAGTAAACTCTGCCATTGTCTTGATAATTCATTAGCTTTTTCATATATTAAATATGGTGTTTCAGTTATATAATTATTTTTAAAAGATTTGTCTTATATTTATCATGTGCCCAAGTTTCAGCATATGCTTTGGGTTTTACAGTTTATACAAAAAAACAAAAAAAAAAAACCCTCATATCAAATGGGATTTGTGGACAGATTTTACAGTGTAGATGTAGCTTCTGAAGTTGAAAATGTATCTCTTATTTATGTATTTTTTTATTGTTTAGGAGGTTTCAGCCATCAGTGGGATTTTTAAGACTATCTAAATATTTGGTGAATACATATTCTCCATGTTAAATATATTTCTTGTTACCAAGTTACTTGGATATTACATTTATGACATTCACAATTTACAATGTAAATTACAAAATTAATTTACATTCCTTTTAATTTTTACCCAGTTACTGGAATTTCTTCTCAATAACTGTTCTGATCCCCTTCTGATCATTTTTTACAAATTGTATCCAGAAAATTCTTCTGATGTGCAACCTATTAAGAGTTTAAGGAAAGAAATGGTCTTTTTGGGCAGGAATGGTAATACTTTTTGAATGAAATGGGATTTTTCTCCTAGAGATTAAAAAAAAAAGTTCTCTCTTAGCTGCCATAATAGTATAAATTTCTTTAGCCATCCATAACTTGACCTGATTAGGTCCTGTTTGCTGCAACATGACAACATGAAGACCATTACTCTGATCAGCTTCTGTGCTGTTTCCTATCTGGAATACTCTAATTCCTTTGTTCTAACATTAAAATATGGAAAATTTGGTAGGTGTCTGTAGATAAGAATTTCTTGAACAAATGATTTCACTATATTTCATCTTTTTTTTTTGATTAAGGTAGGAGAGTTAATCTCAGTTGTGCTTCAAGTGTATAGTGTTTTAGACTTACATGCTATGGTGACTATATAAAACAATGCTTTGGTTAATTGTGAAAGAGTTTAAAGTTATTAAGTATACTTCAAAAGTAGAGGGATTATTCACCATTGCCAAAAGTTGGAAACAACCCAGGTGTCCATCAACAGATGAATGAATAAACAAACTGTGGTCTATTCACACGATGGAATATTATGCAGCTGTAAGAAGAAATGAAGTCGTAAAGCATATGGTAACATGGATGAATCTGGAGGACATTATGCTGAGTGAAGCAAGCCAGACACAAAAGGACAAATACTGTATGAATGCATTACTATGAACCAAATATATTGTGTAACATATTGTTTGATCCCCCCCCCCAAAAAAATTTTTATATGTAAAAAAAAAAGTAGAGGAAAAGTGCTGAGGCATTGGATAATCAAGCGTGCTCATATAGCATTTTGGTGGTTGTTTTTAATATAGTAAAAAATATTAAAGGATGGATACATTTATTTGATTAGCTAAAGGAGATTTCCTAAATACATGAAAAAATATTTAATGGTAAGCATTGGCTTCTTTTATTATTCTTTTAATATATGAAACAATCAGTATTCAACCAAATGATGTTTCTGAAATTCTGTAGTAATCATAGTGGTTTCTTAAATATGCAACAATTATACTATTCTATTACTATATATTTATTTAAAAAGTAACTGATTTCTGGAGGTGAATTAGGAAAGAGTTAGCTTACTGTTGGTTTTTCCTCATTGATGCATATATTTAAGTTAGTCTTTAGGGAAGCAATGCATCTTTGTATTGTTATATGTATTACATCTTTGCAAATTTATTTATTTTTATTTTTTCATAGCTTTATTGCTATATACTTCACATACCAGAAAATTCATCTTTTTAAAGCATACATTTCAGTGATTTTTAGTATTTTCACAGAGTTGTTCAGTCATCTCTGTTATCTAATTTTACTACACTCACATTCCCTCCCCCCCCAAACAAAAAACAAAAACAACACACACAAAACTATTAGCAGTTACTTTCCATTTCCTTCCAACACTCCCGGCTCCAGGCAACCATTAATCTACTTTTTCTCTCTATGGATTTGCCTTTTCTGGACATTTTGTATAAATGGGATTATATAATAGTGGCCTTTTGTGTCTGGCTTCTTTTACTTACCATAATGTTTTTAAGGTTCACCCATGTTGTAGCACATATCAGTGCTTTACTCACTTTTATGGATGAATAAAATTCTATTTGTATGGATATATCACATTATGTAAATCATTCAGCAGTTGATGGATGTTTGGGTTAATTCCACTTTTCGATATTAGGGATGCTTCTGCTATGAGCATTCTTTTACGAGTTTTTTGTGTAGACACGTTTTCATTTCTCTTGGGTCTATGCGTATAGGAATGAAATTGCTGAGTGATATATTAACTCTGTGTTTAAAATTTTGAGAAATTGTCAGAAAGGCTACACCAGTTTACAACCCACCAGCAATGCATAGGGTTCCAGTTTCTTCACCATCCTCACTGACTCTTATTATTCTCAGTCTTTTGTATTTCAGTGATCATTGAGGGTGTAAGTGGTATCTCATTCTGATTTTTTAAAAATTTATTATTATTTCTATTTTTTAACTTTATTTTGTACATTTAATAATTGAAAATATAAACAATTAAAAAATAAAACAATGGAATAAAAACATACATTTCTCAAATATACTGGATATGTATAAATTTCTTTTTGAATCATACAATATGTTACACAATATATTTGGTTCATAGTAACGCAGTCATACAGTATTTGTCCTTTTGTGTCTGGTTCACTTCACTTAACATAATGTCCTCCAGGTTCATCCATGTTGTCATATGCTTTATGACTTCATTTCTTCTTACAACTGTATAATATTCCATCGTGTGAATACACCACAGTTTGTTTATCCATTCATCGGTTGATGGACACCTGGGTTGTGTCCAACTTTTGGCAATCGTGAATAATGTCGCTATGAACATCGGTGTGCAGATGTCTGGTTGTGTCACTGCTCTCAGTTCTTCAGGGTGTATACCCAGTAGTAGTATTGCAGGGTCATGTGGCAAATCTATATTCAATTTCTTTAGGAACTGCCACACAGTCCTCCACAGTGGCTGTACCATTCTGCATTCCCACCAACAGTGAATAAGTGTTCCTATCTCTCCACATCCTTTCCAACACTTGTAGTTCTGTCTTTTTAATAGTGGCCATTCTGATAGGTGTGAAATGATATCTCATTGTAGTTTTGATTTGCATTTCCCTAATCATTAGTGATGTTGAGCATTTCTTTATGTGTTTTTTTGCCATTTGTATTTCTTCTTTGGACAAATGTCTTATTCAAGTCTTTTGCTCATTTTTTAATTGGGTCATTTGTCTTTTTATTGTTGAGTTGTAACATCTCTTTATATATCCTGGTTATTAAACCCTTATTGGATATGTGGTTTCCAAATATTTTCTCCCATTGAGTTGGCTGCCTTTTCACCCTTTTGACAAAGTCCTGTGAGGAGCAAAAGTGTTTAATTTTGAGGAGGTCCCATTTATCTATTTTTTCTTCTGTTGCGTGTGCTTTGGGTGTAAGGTCCAAGAAACCACCACCTACTACAAGGTCTTGAAGATGTTTCCCTACATTTTCTTCTAGTAGTTTTATGGTCCTGGTTTTTATATTTAGGTCTTTGATCCATTTTGAGTTGATTCTTGGATAGGGAGTGAGACAGGATTCCTCTTTCATTCTTTTGGTTATAGATATCCAGTTCTCCCAGCACCATTTTTGAAGAGACTTTTTTGTCCTGTTAAAATTAACTTGGTAGGTTTGTCAAAAACCAGTTGACTGTGTAGGTGAGGGTTTATTTCTGAATTCTCAATTCTATTCCACTGATTGATGTGTCTGTCTTTATGCCAGTACCATGCTGTTTTGACCACTGTAGCTTTGTAATATGTTTCAAGGTCAGGCAGCGAAATTCCTCTCACATTGCTCTTCTTTTTTAAGAATGCTTTTGGCTATTTGTGTGCACTTTCCCTTCCAAATGAATTTGGTAATTGCCTTTTCTAATTCTGTAAAGTAAGCTGTTGGGATTTTGATTGGTATTGCATTGAATCTATAAATCAGTTTGGGTAAGATTGACATCTTCACCATATTTATTTTTCCAATCCATGAACACGAAATGTCTTTCCATTTGTTTAGGTCTTTTAAAATTTCTTTTAGCATAGTTTTGTAGTTTTCTGCATATAGGTCCTATACGTCTTTGGTTAAATTAATTCCTAGGTATTTGAGTCTTTTTCAGCTATTGTAAATGGAATTTTCCCCCTGATTTCCTCCTCAGATTGTTCAGTACTAGTGTACAAAAACATTACTGATTTTTGTGTGTTTATTTTGTATCCTGTCACTTAGCTGAACTCATTTATTATCTCAGTTAGCTTTGTCGTGGATACTTAAGAATTTTCTAAGTACAGAATCATGTCATCTGCAAACAGTGAGAGTTTTAGTTCCTCTTTTCCTATTTGGATGTCTTTAATTTTTTTTCTTGTCTAATTGCCCTAGCTAGAACTTCTAGTACAATATTGAATAGTGGGCATCCTTGTCTTGTTCCCGATATTAGAGGGAAAGCTTTTAATCTTTCCCCATTGAGTCTGATGTTGGCTGTGGGTTTTTCATATATGCCTTTTATCATATTGAGGAATTTTCCTTCTATTCCTATCTTTTGCAGTGCTTTTTATCAAGAAAGTATGCTGGATTTTGTCAAATGCCTTTTCTGCATTGATTGAGATGATCATGTGATTTTTTTCCCCTTCAATTTGTTAATATGGTGTATTACATTGATTGATTTTCTTATGTTGAACCAGCCTTGTATACCAGGAATAAATCCCATTTGGTCGTGATGTATAAGTCTTTTGATATGCTGTTGGATTCTATTTGCAAGTATTTTGTTGAGAATTTTTGCATCTATGTTCATTAGAGAGGTTGGTCTGTCATTTTCTTGTAGTATCTTTATCTGGCTTTAGTATTAGGGTGATGTTGGCTTCATAAAATGTGTTGGGCAGTATTCCCTCCTCTTCAATTTTTTGGGAGAGTTTAAAAAGGATTGGTGTTAATTCTTTTTGAAATACTTGGACTTTTCTTTGTTGGGAGATTTTTGATGATGGATTCAATCTCATTAAATGTGATTAGTTTGTTAAGTTCTTGTATTTCTTTTAGCGTCAGTGTAGGTTGTTTGTGCATTTCTAGGAATTTGTCCGTTTCATCTAGGTTGTCTAGTTTGTTAGCATACAGTTTCTTATAATATCCTTTTATGATTCTTTTTATTTCTCTGGGGTCAGTCGTAACTTCCCCCCTTTCATTTCTGATTGTATTTATTTGTATCTTCACTCTTTTTTTCTTTGTTAGTCTAGCTAGGGATTTGTCAATTTCATTGATCTTCTCAAAGAATCGGCTTTTGGTTTTGTTGATTTTCTGTATTGTTTTTTTGTTCTCACTTGCATTTATTTCTGCTCTAATCTTATTCTTTCCTCCTGCTTGTTTTGGGATTCATTTGTTCTTTTTCTAGTTTCTCTAGTTGTTCATTTAAATCTTTGAGTTTAGCTCTTTATTCTTTTTTAATATAGGCATTTAGGGCTATAAATTTCCCTCTCAAGACTGCTTTCGCTGTATCCCAGAAGTTTTGATAAGTTGTATTCATATTTTCATTTGTCTCAGTATATTTACTGATTTCACTTGCAATTTCTTCTTTGACCCACTGATTATTTAGGAGTCTGTTGTTCAACCTCCATACATTTGCAGATTTACTTTTCTCCTGTCTGTTATTGATTACCATTTTCATTCCATTATGATCTGAGAAGGTGCTTTGTATAATTTCAATCTTTTTGTATTTATTGAGAGCTGCATTGTGCCCTAACATGTAGTCTATCCTGAAGAAAGATCCATGTGCACTTGAGAAGCATGTATAACTTACAGAGTTTTGATGCAGTGTTCTGTATGTGTCTGTTAGGTCTAATTTGTTTATCACATTCTTCAAGTTCTCTGTTTCCTTGTTAATTTTCTGTCTAGTTCTAATGATGTTAGTGGGGTGTTGAAGTCTTCAATGATTATTGTAGAGATGTCTGTTTCTCCCTTCAGTTTTGCCAGAGTTTGTCTCCTGTAGTTTGCAGCACCCTGGTTAGGTGCATAGATATTTATGACTGTTATCTTCCTGGTAGATTGTCCCTTTTATTAATATATAATGGCCTTCTCTGTCTCTTATAACTTTCTTGCATTTAAAGGCTGTTTTGTCTGATATTAGTATAGCTAACCCTGCTCTTTTGTGGTTACTAGTTGTGTGGAGTATCTTTTTTCAACCTTTCACTTTCAGCCAATTTGTATCCCTGGGTCTAAGGTGAGTCTCTTGTAAGCAGCATATGGATGGCTCATGTTTTTTTTTTAATCCATTCTGTCAGCCTATATCTTTTGATTGGGGAGTTTATAATCAATTCACATTCAATGATATTACTGTAAATGTATTGTTTACTTCTACCATTTTATTCTTTGGTTTTCATATGTCATATTTTCATCTGTCTTTTTATTCTTTTACTTATTCTTTCTGCTATTCTTTCTTCTATACTCTCTCTCCTGTCTTTTTCTCTCAGGCTTTAAGGTTTTCTTTAATATTTCCTGCAAAAGCAGATTCTTTTTTACAAACTCTCTTAGTTTCTCTTTGTTTGTGAATATTTTATACTTACCTTCATATTTGAAGGGCAGTTTTGCTAGATAAAGAATCCTCGGCTGGCAGTTTTTCTGTTTCAGTATCCTAATTGTATCATACCACTATCTTCTTGTCTCCATGGTTTCTGAAGAGAAATCTGTGCTAAGTCTTACTGCGCATCCCTTGTATGTGATGGTTTGCTTCTCCCTTGCTGCTCTGAGAATTTTTCTTTATCTTTGAAATTTGACATTATGTGTAGTATGTGTCTTGGAGTAGGTCTGTTCAGATTTATTCTGATTGGGGTATGGTGCGCTTCTTGGACATATAAATTCATTTCTTCCATGAGGTTGGGGAATTTTCAGCTATTATTTCCTCAAATACTCTTTCTGCCCCTTTTTCCTTTTCTTCTTCTTCTGGAACTCCCATGACACGTATGTTATTGCGTTTCATGTTGTCATTCAATTCTCTGAGCCCCTGCTCAATTTTTTTCCATTTTCTCCCTTTGTTCTTTTCTCTTTTCAATTTCAGCTGTACTGTCTTCTGTATCACTTAATCTTTCTTCTGTCATTTTGAGTCTGCAGTTGTATGCCTCTAATGTATTTTGATCTCACCTATTTTGTCTTTCATTCCCATGAGCTTTACTTTTCTGTTCAAATTTCAGATTCTTCTTTGCACTTGTTCAGTGTCTTCTTGGTGTTTTTTATCTCTTTAACCATATTCCCTTTCAATTCATTAATTTGATTTTGGAAATTTGTGTACATCTTGCTGATTAATTCTCTCAAATCCTGCATCTCTTCTGGGCTTTTCTTGGGCCATGTCTTCTATTTTCTTAGTGTGGCTTGTAATATTTTGCTGATGTCTAGGCATCTGATTAGGATGTAGTTTTCTTAGATACTCAATTTCTTTCTGTTTTGTAGGGATTTAGTGGCAGAAGGCTGTGTGTTACCACTGGTCTTTGATTCTTGGCTCTACTTGGATTGTTAGGTTTGTCCCTGCTAGTTGCTCAACTGGGCTCTGGACTCAGTTATTGGTTGTAGACTCATTTCCTAGGGCCTTGTGGAGGGAAGCTATAGAGGTTGGAAAAAACCTCTCCTACTTATTTTTAATTTTTTGCATGCACTTCTTGGTGTGCCAGCAGATGGCGGACTTTGGCAGCTTTCAGTTCAATGGCTGGACAGTGTATTTGTTGCAGCACAGACTGGATCAGTATGATAGAGCTTCCTGCCTGGAGGCTAACAGCCTTGTAATTCAAACTTTCTCTGAGACAGTTCTCCAGCCTTCTCTGCCAGCCCCCTTCCTTTTCCTGGCTAGGAAATATTTCCACTCCTCTCTGAGTGGAAACAATCAGTCCTGGTTAATAGAGAAGGAGATTGGGAGGGTCATATATCTTTAGCCCCATGCATGCTCCCAAGGCATACAATGGCATATCCCCACCTGGCCTGGAAGGGCTCCTGGGACACAGCAGACCAAATTTGTGAGTCAAAAGCTGAGTCAGCCTTAAGCTGTGTCCCTCTCTCTCCCCTTTCCTGGGGAGGTACATCCTCAACAATCAGTCCAGGCCAGAAGCGAGGGAGATTGTGAGGGTTGGATTTCTCCAGTCCTGTGCCAGCTCCCAGGGCAAACCTCCGTGTGGTCCCACCCTGCCTGGAAGGGCTGGTGGGAAACAGCAGATGAAATTTGTGGGTCAGAAGCTGAGTCAGCCTTAGGCTGTGTTCCTCTCTCTCCCCTTTCTTGGGGTGGTAGATCCCTGAAGCCCCCTTTGTCTGTAGCCGCAGGCCCAGGTCCAGGCCCAGAGACCCAAGAATTCTAAAGTGTCTTTAGTGTGGGAAGGGTGCCCGCAGCTCCTTTGTCTCTCTTTCCTCTGGGCGGTGTCTAGCTTTTGCCTGGTGTCCTAAACCCTAGAAGATCTTTTTCTAGGCTGTTTCAGCCTGTCCTATAACTATTTTTCTGGAGAAGTAAGTCCCCTGTCTTTCTAGTCCACCATCTTCCTGGAAGTCTCACATTCTGATTTTGATTTGCATTTCCTCCAGTAACTAATGATGTTGAATATCTTTTTTTTTTTTTTAAAGATTTATTTTATTTATTTATTCCCCCCCCCCTTGTTTTTGTGATCACTGTCTTGCTCTCTGTGTCCATTCCCTGTGTGTTCTCTGTGTCTGCTTGTCTTGTCTTCTCTCCGCGCTTGCCAGTTGGCTTTCACCAGGAGGCCCCAGGAAACGAACCCGGGACCTCCAATATGGTAGATGAGAGCCCAGTTGCTTGAGCTACATCTGCTTCCTGATGTTGAACATCTTTAAGGCCATTCGTATATCTTGTTTGGAGAAATGTCTGATTAGTCCTTTACGCATTTTTGGTTTGTATTATTTGAATTTTTAAGAATTCTTTATATATCCTGAAAACTAGTCCTGCATCAGATATATGATCTTCAAATATTTTCTCCCATTCTGTGAATTGTCTTTTTTACTTTCTTGATGGTGTCCTTTGAAGCACAAAAATTTTTAATTTTGGGGGAGTCTACTTTATTTTTTCTTTTATATCTTCTTCATTTGATGTCATGTTACATAATTATTTTAAAATAAGTATTTAATGAGAGTCTGGGTCTGTGACAAGATTTTAATTATCAAAGGACTATAAAGTATTGGTATTTCCTGTGTTTGAAAGTCAAAGCCCAAAGGAAGCAATTATCTTTTTGTTTGTGCTTTTAATTCCTCAGCTGATTGTTTAAAGCAAAATCATTTGTTTAGAATCCCATGTGTTATCATAAAAATGTTAGCTGCACGTGATATGTTTGTAAATATTAATCTTGGAAATTCATGTTTAGTTTTTTTGAATTAGAGAAGGTAGTGACCATTCTTAATAGTTTAGTTTACCATGGACAATTATTTCCTTCATACCTTAATAATCCAATGCCTTTTAGACTAAGAGTATTAATAGAGTTTCTTTTTTTCAATCTTTCTTCTGAAGGTGAGAATAGATTTTGAGGATCTTAATGATTTTAATCTTGTACTGGTTATATGTAGACAGTAATATGTAGATGTTTTTGTAAATAGGCATATGCAAAATGTAATTTCCTCCTGTTTTATTAAGTATGTGACATAAATTTTTAGTTCCTTATTTTGTGATAATTAGGTAGCTTCTTATTTTTATCAGTTTAAGGTATATCTAGGATATATTGGCCTATAATGTGTTCCAAATTTCATTACTGGAAGAAAGAAAATGGTATGTAAGGATAAGAGGTTATAATATAAGTGTAATAGATATGTTTTTACTAGGGGTATTGAGTGTTTTGTTCTTAACTTTAATATTAATGTGAAAATATTCTGTTTTAATTTCAAACAACCAAAAGGCTATTTTAATAAAATTTTATACTTAAGACCACTGATATTCTTCTAGTAGATTTTAAATCGTGCCCATTGATTAACAATCATTTGAGTGCCCATTGGAAGTGTAGTATTGCTTTTCACATTGATGTTTTAGTGTTTGTGTTATACCTTCCATGGATATATTGCAATGGAAAAGGAAATGATAGTATTTAGTTTTCAACTGTGATAAAAAAATGAGGAAAAGATATAGATGAGAGAGTTACTTCCTATGGTATATGTCAAATGTGGCATTTAAGAAGATATGGGTGGCCTTTTTAGGGCTGAATTAAAGCAAAATGACCATTCTACACTTTTCAGTGTTAGGTTGTGATTTTAGCCATTTTAATAGATGTGTAGTTATATCTTATTGTTTCAATTTGCAATTCCCTAATGACATATGATGTTGAGCATCTTTTCATAGGCTTATTACCATCTATATATCTTTGAGGTGTCTATTCAGATGTTTTGCCCATTTTGTAATTAGGTTGTTTGTTTTCTTATTGTTGAGTTTTAAAGTTTGTTTACTTATTTTGGATACAAGTCCTTTCTTGGATAGGTGCTTTGCACATATTTTCTCCCTGTCTGTGTCTTGTGTTTTCATTCTCTTTCTCTTAACAGTGACTTTTGTAGAGAAGAAGTTTTTAATTTTAATGAAGTTGAATTTAACAGTTTTTTTTCCTGTCATGGATCATGCCTGTGGTATTTTATCTGAAAAATCATCACCAAACCCAAGGTTGCCTGTATTTTCTCCTCTGTTTTCTTATAGATATTGTGTAGTTTTATGCTTTATATTTTGGTCTGATCCATTTTGACTTAATTTTTGTGGCAGGTGTAAGGTCTCTGTCTACCTCTTTTTTTTTTTGCACATAGCTGTCAGTTGTTCCACCACTATTTGTTGAAAAGACTATGCTTTTTCCACCTACTTGCCTTTGCTCCCTTGACAGAGATTAATTGACTGTTTTGGGTGTCTGCTTCTGGGTTCTTAAGTCTGTTTGATTGATATATTTGTCTATTCATTTGCCAATACCACACTGTCTTAATCACTGTAACTTATAATTCTTGAAGTTGGGTATGGTCAGTCCTCTAACTTTGTTCTTCCTCAGTATTGCATTGGTCATTGTGGGTCTTTTGCCTTTCCATATACATTTTAGAATCAGTTTGTTGGTATACTTAAAACAACTTTCTGGGATTTTGATTGGAATTGCATTGAATACATAGATCAAGTTTGGAAGAATTGATATCTTACTGATATTGTGTCTTCCTATCTATGAACATGGAATAGCTCTCCATTTATTTTGATCTTTGATTTTTCATGAGAGTTTTGTGGTTTTCCTCATATACAGACATATTTCCATTTTTTTGGTGTTAATGTAAATGGTATTTATGTTTTTAATTTCATATTCCAGTTCTTTGAGGATATATAGGAAAGCAATTGACTTTTGTATATTTGTTTCCTGCAACCTTGCTATAATTGCGTATTCTAGGAGTTTTTTTTTTTTTTCTCAATTGATTGTAGTTTTCTACATAGACAGTCATATCACCTGTGAACAAAAACAGTTTTATTTCTTCCTTTCCAGTCTTTATACATTTTGTTTCTTTTGCCCCTCTTATTGCAATAGCTAGGATTTAAAATATGATGTTGAATAGATGTGGTGAGAAGGAACATCCTTTTCTTGTTCCTAATCTTTGGGGGAAAGTATATACTTGTAGGTTTTTTTGTAGATCTTCTTTATTAATGTGAAATTCTTCTCTCTCCTTAGTTTGCTGAGATATTTTTTTAAAATCGTAAGTGGGTGTTAGATTCTGTCATATGCTTTTTCTGCATCTCATCATATGCTCATACAATGTTTCTTCTTTAATCTATTGATCTGATGGATTATATTAATTGATTTTTGAATGTTGAACCAGCTTTATTTTTTAAATCATTTTTTGTTATTATTTTTTTAATGTCTGTAGGAATAGTGGTGATATTTCCTCTGCTTCATGATGTTTACAATTTGTTTTCTTTTTCTATCAGTTTGCTGGGTGTTTATTAAATATTTTATTATTGCAAAGAACCAGTTTTGGGAGATGATTTTCTTTTGCATCTTTTCTATTGATTTCTGCTCTTTATTCCTTTCCAATTTTTTATTTAATTTTGTTTAATTTACTTTTTTTGGGAAAGAGGATTTTTTTTTAAATTTTTTGAAAGAGAATATTTATTTAGGAGAAATCACAACAGATTGTGTGAGAACTAACACAATTATAATTTTTTTGTTTTTTTTATCAATTTTATTGATACATATTAATAAAGCATAAAATCCATCCAAAGTGCACAATCAGTGGTATTTGGTATGACATAGTTGTGCATTCATAACTTCAGTCATTATTAGAGCATTTTCATTATTCCAATAATAATAATGATAATAAACAAAAAACAGACAAAGCTCTACCCCTTAATAATCACCTCTTAATCTTTAATTGGAAGCATACTTTCTTGTTTTTTAATATAAGCATACTCCTTGACATCATACATTTTTTTAAACTTTATTTTGTACATTTAATAATTGAAAATATAAACAAAAACTAAAAAGTAAACACAGATGAATAAATACATACATTTTTCAATTAAATGTACTGGATACATAGAATTTTTTTTTTTGAATCAAACAATATGTTACACAATATATTTGGTTCATAGTAAGGCAATCATACAGTATTTGTCCTTTTGTGTCTGGCTTGCTTCGCTCAATATAATGTCCTCCAGGTTCATCCATGTTGTCATATGCTTTACGACTTCATTTCTTCTTAACAGCTGCATAATATTCCATCGGACATCACACATTTTGATGTTATATTTTCGTTATCATTAAGTTAAAAACATTTTCTTATTATTCTTTGATTTCTTCTTTCACCCATGGATTATTTAAAAGTATGTCCTGACTATCAAGGGGAAATAGGACTGCAATTACACAATGGAGGTAAAGAAGAATTTTCCTGGAATACAGGAGATCCTCTAGGGAGTCTCTTAGTATTACAATGCCCAGTGATTAAAGTTACTAGAAAACTGTAGCTACCCAACCCTGGCAGGACTTCTATGGGCCCAGAAACTTTAGGAATGAAAGTTTGGGTCACCCTAGTAGGCAAAAGAACCATGACCAACTGAGGTGCCTGCTAAGGATAAAGGAAATATGGAATGAGTAGTGAAATAATGTAGTTATAAATATGAGCTATGACCATATGACCAGTTACAGTCATGAGGACTGTAATGGGTTATGACTATTTCTTCCTTGTTTTGTTGTATGTTTGTATTTATACATAAAGCAAATATCTTTTGTTTTCTTCCTTATCTTACCTCTTTATCATAAGACATAAGCTGTATTAACTTCATGTTACAGTTTTTAAGTTGTAGGATATGAAATTTAAGAGTGAATATTACCCAAGGACTTGCACCCTATTCTGGGGAAAGTTAGTGCTTTTCTGGTTGTATGCAGGACAATTGAATATTGTTAGGTGAAAATATGATCGTTACTGTTTTTATTTAGAGATTAAGTGTGGTTTAAGGAGGTGTGTGTATTGGTGCCAAGCTGACAAGAGGTGAACTGTGATGGTTAAGTTCATGTGTCAACTTGGCCAGGTTATGGTGTCCAGCTGCTTGGTCAAGCATGCACTGGCCTGATAAGTACAGTGAGAATATTTTATGGATTTAAATCGTCAGTAAGTTGATTGTGTCTATGGCTGGTTACATCTACAATCAACTAAAGAGATTGCCTTCAACAACAAGAGAGGTCTCATCCAATCAGCTGAAGGCCTTAAAAGGAGAATTTCCTTCTCTACTTCAGCTATTCAGCTTCTCCTGGGGAATTCATTGAAAACCTTCATCGGACTTCCTAGCTTGTGGACTGCCCTTTGGAATTTGGATCTACCCATCCCCAAATCACATGAGCCAAGTCCTAATCTAAAAAAATCTCATAGTATTTACATTACACACACACACACACACACACACACACACACACACACTCACACACACACACACACATCTCCTGTTGGTTCTGTTTCCCTAGAGTACCCTGACTAATGCAATTATTTAACTCTACCCTTGTTTGGATCATTATTTCGTTTATAGATCTTCAGTAATAGGAAAACCAATCTAGATCACCATTCAAAATCATGTTTTGAATATACATTTTGATGTCAGACAGGTTCAAATCTTGGTTCTGCCATGAACCATAAATGTAGTAATAGTTTGAATATATTCTCTGTACTTTCTTAGTGATTCATTCCTTAAGGTCTGTTAGGTTTCCTAACATTTGTTGGCATCATATTTTTTTCCCTGATGTTATATAAGATGTGAATTCCTGGGATAAAACCCTATTTGGGAATAGTGTGTCTTTTGATTTTACTACCTTTTTTTTTTTTAAAAAAAACTTGCTCAGTTATGTAATTATTGTCAGGCAAATGTCTGGGTCTGAAAAGATGGTTTAACACAGACTTGGAGGTTTCAATAGATATATTTTCAGGTAGCTTTTTTTTTCCTGAAGTACTGGGGCCAGGGATTGAACCAGGGATCTTGTATGTGGGAAGCCGGTGCTCAACCACTGTTTTTTTTTTTTGTTTTTTTTTAAGATTTCTTTATTTACGTTTTATTTTTTAATTTATCCCCCTTTCCCCCAGATGGTTCTCTCATCTGTCTGCTCATTGTTTGCTCGCCTTCTCCAAGAGTCACTGGGAACTGAACCCGGGACATTCCACATGGGAGGTGAGTGCCCCAACAGCCTGAGCTACATCCACTCCCCGTGGGCTGCGGCATCTGCTGGCTTGTGGCAGCTGCTCGTTTAGGTGTCTAACTCATTGCTGCAGGTGCAGCGTCTAGCTCGTCTTTTTTAGGAGGCACCAGGACCCAAACCCAGGACCTCCCATGTGGTAGGTGGGTGCCCAACTGGTTGAGCCACATCTGCTTCCCTACAGGTAGTCTTTTAGTTCTGAATAAAATAAAATAGGGATATGCTTCATTTAATTTGTGTTTAGTGGCATATATTTATATGGAGGTCATTCATTGCCATGTGTAATTAGGTTATAGTTAGCTGTCTCTTTGTAGGAATGACTTCTAGTAATACCTACCTCAGTAGGCATCATGACAGGCATATTCAAGACTATCTGGGGTATTACAGTATGAATGTATCCTGTGGTGGCCATCACTAGAGGTATCAGGGTAGTGGAGAAGAAAGTAGGTTTGATGCCCAGAGCCAGAATCCAGTCTGTGGAAATATTTTCCTGTCATTAGGTATATAAAACTGTAAGATTTGTTTTTTATCCTACTCATTTGAAATGTAAGTCCTCCCATCTAGCAGTTGATAAAGTAATGCATTTCATTGTACATGCACTAAACATTTTTATCTTATCTTGATGTAAATAGCATATTTGATAAAATTGAAATATGCTGTTTTATCTGCATATTGTAACACTTTAATGAAAAAGCAAGTGAGAAATATTAGACTTCTGATTTGGCTGCATATAATAAGGGTACATGCATTTGTCGTGTTTAAATTTATTTAATAATTGAGATAATTCTGATAAAAATGGAATATGAAACAAGCAATTAAAGATTAACCATGAATAATTATAAGCTTTTCTGACATTGAGAAGTTAATTGTAAAAAAAAAAAGTTCATACCATACAAAAGCAGTAATTCATATAAAAGGAAGAATTAAGTTATAAATAGAAATAATGAATAAGTGCTTGGATTGTTTGATAATTCAATTAATGAAAAAGAATGAATTGTGTGTATTTTGGAAAAATATTTCAATATCTTGCTATTTGAAATCAAATACTGTCGCTAATAAAGATAACAAAACTGATAGCACAGAAACAATGACATTTATGATTGGCTGATGAGTGTCTTCAATTAAGGATATTTAAGACTAGTCACTGCATAAAGAAAAGTTGAAATGAAGTGAAATCTCAAGTTCATATACAAAAGAAGCTTGGTAGAGGTTTCCCGACATTTGTCAGCCATCTAAAAAATTTATATGACATTACTATTTACAGGTTTTGAAGTTAAAAGTTTCTAAAACTTTCAATAATAAAAAACAAATTTCTGTCAACTGTTAGAGGAAAGATTGAATTATCCTCCTAGTCTGTCTATAAGAAATATTGTAAACTCTTCATCATATGAAGAGTCAATCAAAGAATAATCAACAGAAGTATCAGGCAATTAATTAATATAAATGCTATTTTTCTGGATCATATGATATATATGGTATATATCAACCTTTTAAATTTAATATTCTGTTGTTTTTTTCTCATTTTATGTACATCATATTCATTTCTAATTTTGTGTTTTTAAATTTTGTATTCTTTCTTTTAAACTCTCCAGTTATTAGTAGATTCAGGCCTCTCAAAATCTGGATTTACCTCTTGTTAAGGGGATATAGCACAGATGTTGGTGGGGTCTGTTGGTTTGGTGGAGCTGATTTAGAAAGATAGGTCTTTCTGAAGAGATGACACTAGAACAAAGATCTGATTGAAGTCAGGGAGAGAGCCTCTTAGATGATTTGGGGAGAGAACAATCCAAGTAGAGGTACTGCAAGTTTAAAGGCTCTTTTGTGGAATAAGTCTGGTATGCTATTTGGAAGGAGTTGGGGCCCAGTGGTAGGAAATTGGAGGTTGGAGGATGGAAAAGAAAGTAAGGGCCAAATTATTTAGGGCCTAAATTTAAGGTAAGGAATTCAGATTTCTATTCTAATTGTAATGGGGATTGCCATTGGAGAGTTTTTCATATGTTGAGATTGACAGTAAAACTTTCCTCCATGAAGTTATTTGGGAGTTCAGGCTCTTTTCTTCTTTTAGCTCTATCCTGGTTGTGTTTTATCCTATTTTTCCAGCTGTAGCAGGAAGGGGAAATAAGATGGATACCTGCTCTTTTAAAATACCCAACCCAGAAGGGCACACATTACTTCCAAAACTCATGTTACTTTGGTGAGAACGTTTATGTGTAATAACAAGGGAGCCACATGCTCAACTACAACGGTTTTTTTTTACCAGGAGGTCCCGGGGATCAAACCCGGGTTCCTCCATATGGGAGACGGACACCCAACCATTTGAGCCACATCCGTCCCCCAAGTACAACCTTCTTACTATGGAAGGGGAGAAAGAATTTTGTTTAGAAAATTTGTTGGTGTTGCCACACTAATGCTTACGTATTAGTATATAAAATCTGACTTATTCTAACTTCTGCTGCTATTCCATAGGATTAACTATAGTTTACTATATAAACCTTTCCTTGTGCTAGATTAAGGTCATTTTGAAGTTCTTGGTATCATAAGCAAGGCAGCAGCAAGCAGCCTTGTTCTTTCTCCTTGAATGTTAGGGTAGCTATGTAATCATAGCCATGTACACATACAAACATCTTTTTGCCAAACAATTAGAAAGTAAGTTTTAGCTATTCTGACACTTATGGAATACTAAGATATTAACATAAGAATATGGTTTTTCTCATATACAACTTTAATAATAATGCTATGAAAATTAAGTATAATTCAATTAAATCTAATAATATACTCCGTATCCAAATTTTCCTAATTGTCTCCTTAAGTCTTTTATAATCCTTACCCTGTCCCTTGCATGCCTTCCCCTCCCAGTCCTGCTTGCCTAGTCCATGATTCAATCCATGATCCAATCCAGGATCAGTTATCATGGGTCTGTAGTCTCTCTTAATCTGAATCCTTCCCCTTTATTTTGCGTTTTATGACAGTTTTTTTTGAAGAGCCCAGCCAGGTGCCTTGTTTAAAGTCCTACACTCCCATTTTTTTTTCTGATTGGGTTTCCTTATGATTGGGCTCAGGGTAGATAGTTTTGGCAAGCATACAACACAGGTGATAGTGTGTCCTTTTCTGTGTATCACATTAGGAGTCACATAACGTCAGTTTCATGTTAAGTTGGATCACTTGCTTAAGGTTTTGACAGCCAGATCTCTCTATTGTAAAAATGCCAATTTGAGGGAGATATTTTGAGCCATGAAATATACTGTTTCCTAGCAAGTTTTCAACCAATGGTTTTATTATCCATTGATTATTTTGCTTGAATCAGTTATTACATCAAATTTTAATTCTTATTGTAGTTACAAACACTAATTAAAAACACTCATGTGGTATTTCAAATTTTAAAATGTTGGGCACTACTGATTAACTCGTGCTATCAAGCAGCTTTTGAAAAGCATTTCCTCCTTTTTCTTATAAGTGTAATGTCAGTGCCCTCTAGCAGTAACCTCCAGGAACACACCTATAGGTGGACAAATTGGATTTATTACTTATTGCATTGTAGGAAGAATACATGCCATGGGGAGGTATGGAACATCTCACTAAGAGGGCTTAAAGGATTTGGGCTTTGGGTGAGTTTGTAGACGGTCCAAGGAAGCAGGGATTGGGTATTGTCAGAAAGGAACAATTTTATGAATTATCTCAATAAATCTTACCTATAGAAAGGGCAGACTAATGTGAGGCTAAAGCTGTAATTTTTTTTTTTTTTTTTTTTTTTTTTTTAGATACCAGAGTTGGGGATTGAACCCCAGACCTCATGTTTGGGAAGCTGGTGCTCAACCACTGAGCTACACTGGCTTCCCCGAGTTGGTTTTTCATTTGTTTCCTTGTTTGTTTTGTTTGTATTTTCAGGAGGTACTGGGGATCAAATCTGGGACCTCGTATGTGGGAAGCAGGAGCTCAACCACTTAAGCTACATCTACTCCCCAAAAGCTATAATTGTTAAAGAAGCAGAAGTCACTCATGTTATCTGGTATTTTGTGGCTTGGTCAGTGCTCATGTTTTATCTGTGTTCAGAAATGATTATGGAGTGGTAGTGGTCTTGCTTTTGTCTTGCTCCATCATGGTCACAGAGTGGTCTTGTCCTGTTTGGTGCTCTGCGAAATTGTTTATATTGAACAGAAGAACACCAAGGCCTAGCTGTGAGTGTCAGTCCAGCTTTTAGAGTCTGAACCTACTTTTCTCTTTCTCAGTGTCATGTTTAAGAAAGTTTGTAACTCATCATTGTTCTTTTAGAAAGTTTTCCCACTGGGTGTATTCTCTCCTGTAAAGTTGTAAGAGTGATGGCTCTACATAGGCCTGGGGAGTGGAGGGGTGTGGGGGCTCAGTTAAATGTGGACAAGTCTCAGTTGCATTTTCAGGTCTGGTGCTCTTTTCTTGTGTTGTAAATGATGTAACAGTCATTTGTGTAATTAATGAAACTAGTTTATTGGGCATCAAAGGCTGCATACCACCACCTTATACTATTAGTAAGTATAAAGTAAACACTGTTTTATCTTTGTTCAGTATTGTTACTTGCATGACTGACTGGCTATTTCTGTAAATCAGAAAAAGTATAATATATCTCCATTCCCCTGACACCCCGACCTAGACCTCGAGTTTGAGGATTTCTGACTTCTCTGAATCTATTTGTTACGGAAATTAGCATTTATGCTTGCAATATAATGAAATACTAATTCCATAGTATATATTTTGGGTAGTAAACCAATTTAAAATGTTTTTGATATAGCTATTTCAATAATATACCATGCACTTGAACATACCATGACCATAGTTTTACTTTTTGGATAATTTAGGGTTTACAATATGAACTCAGTTATTATACAGTCATATTATTGGAGAGAGTTTATAGTTCAACTCATCCTTGACATTTGGAAGTAGAAATGTTGGTATCCTAGGCTTTCTCCCATTTCTTTCCTTTCCCTTTTCTGCAATACCTATTAAAACTATTATCATCTTGTATTTTATAGATATGGAAGACGATTTCCCTCTCCCCCAACTAGTATGTATTAAATTCCACAAGAAGACAAAAGGTTGTTGTTAGGGATGTTAAATCATTACTTTCTGTAGTTTGTAAATATAGAGAAATTGGTGCGTTTATTGTAGTATTGACTGTACTTTTTCAGACTATACTTACCACCCCTCTTGCCAAGCCTCACCCCTGGTTTGGAATAGCTGCTATGTGAATGTAAGGGAAAAAGTAGAAGTTCTGATGACTTTGAAAATATGATGATACTGAAATCATCTCTGTGATTTGAATATTGTTCTTGTACCACTAATAGATTCAATATTGTTTTAGGTAGTCAAGTCATTCATGAGGCCAAAATAACTTGTTGAGATGTGTCCTTTTGGTGTGTTGTCTGCTGAGGTCTAACAATGCTCTGCCTTCTTGTTTCAGCTCTTCAAATCGTAAACAAGTGTCTTGTTTTTCTGCATTTTTGTGCTTTTTAACCAATGATTTTGTTGTTTAAAATGGCCTCCAAGTGTAGTGCTAAAGTACTGTCTTGTGATCTGAAGCTCAGAAAGGCTGTAATGTGCCTTAAGGTGAAAATATGTGTGTTAGATAAGCTTTGTTTAGGCATGATTTATAGTGCTATTGACTGCGAGTTCAGTGTTAATGAATGAACAATATATATTAAATGTCTTTAAACAAAAACCCACATAAAACGACATTAAGTATTGATTGGTTGATGAAAATGTTGTGACCCTCTTGAGGCTTGCAGGAACCTAACTTTCCCCTATCAGCAATAGTTCAGAATTTGCTAATTCAGGGTTCATGGTGACTTTATAGAACTTAACTGCCGCAAATGATGAGAATTGATATAATATTTTTTTTCTTTTGTCTAACTTCACTTCCCTAAAATTTTGAAATTCATTGATACTGTTGCATCTACCAGTAGTTTGTTCCTTTTCATTGTGGAGTAGTAGTCCATTATATGGTTGTATCACAATTTGATTTTCATTTACCTTGATAGATTGGGTCGTTAACAATTTTGGCTATTACTAATAAAGTGGCTACAAACATTTGTGTGAAATTCTTTGAGTGGGCATATGCCTTCTTCTGGTAAATGCTTATGCGTGGATGGCTGAGTCAGATAGTAGATGTATGTTTAGCTTTATGGTAAACTGCCCAAATTGTTTTCCAAAGTGGTTATATCATTTTATATTACCACGGGCAATGTATCAGAGTTTCAATCGCTTCACATCCTCAAGAACACTTGGGATGTAATTGTTGTAATTTTAGTTATTTTAGTAAGTTTATAGTGGCACCTAATTGTGGTTTAATTTGCATTTCCCTGATAATAATGTTGAGCATCTTTGCATGTTATTTGCCATACGTATATCTTCTTTTGTTGAAGTGTTTGCTCATATCTTTTGCTTAGTATTTTATTGGGTTGTCTTATTGAGTTTAAGAGTTCTTTATATATTCTAGATACAAGTCCTTTGGATATCTGTTTTGCATATTTTTCCTAGTTTGTGTCTTTTGAAGTCAGTTTTTCATTTTAATGAAGTTCAGTTTATATTTTTTGCTGGTACATTTCATGTTTTTTTTTGGTGTGTGTGTGTGTGTTTATTGTGGTAGACTGAATGGCCCCTGAAGGATGTCCATGTCTTAATTTCCAAAACCTGTGGATATGTTATCTTACATGGCAAAAGGAACTTTGCAGATGTGATTAATTTAAGGATCTTGAGGTGGTAAGATAATTTTGGATTATTTTGTGTAGTTCCAATGTAACCACATGGGTGAAATCTGCTTTGTCTGATGTTAACAAAGTCACTGCAGCTTTCTTTTCTTTTCTTTTTTTTTTTTAGGTTTATTTTATTTATTTATTTCTCCCCACCCCCTCAATGTTTGCACTTGCTGTGTCTGTTGGTTTTCCTTGTTTCTTTAGGAGGCACTAGGAACCAAACCCAGGACCTGCGATATGGGAGGGAGGCGCCTAATCACTTGAGCCACCTCTGTTCCCTGCTTTGTTGTGTCTCTCGTGTTTTTCTTCCTGTGTCTCTTGTTGCATCGTCTTGTTGTGTCAGCTTGCTGCGCCTGTCCTTCGCATCAGCTCTCTGTCTTGCACGTCTTCTTTAGGAGGCACTGGGAACCTCTGCTCCCTGCTTTTGTTGTGTCTCTCATTATGTTTCCTTATTGTTTTGCTTGTTGCATCAGCTTGCTGTGCCTGCCCATCATGCCAGCATGCTGTCTTCTAAAGGAGGCACGGGGAACCCAACCAGGGACCTCCCATGTGGTAGGCGGGAACTCAATCGCTTGAGCCACATCTCCTTCCCTGTAGCTTTCTTTTGATTAGAGTTTGCATGATGTGTTTTTCTCTATCATTCTCTCTCTTTTTTTTTGTATTAAAAAAAAATTTTTTTTTTTGTATTAAAAAAATTTTTTTTTTTGTATTCTATCATTTTACTTTTAATTTGTCAATGTTTTCATCTTTAAAGTGGATTTCTTGTAGAAATTATATTGTTGGCTCTTTTTTTTCAGGTACCAGGCCTGGGCATTAAACCTGGGACCTCATGTGTGGGAAACTGGTGCTCAACCACTGAGCGTCATCAACTCCCCTGAGTTGGTTTTTTTGTTTGTTTTTCGTTTGTTTGTTTGTTTGTTTTTAGGAGGCACTGGAACCAAACCTGGGACCTCCCATGTGGGAAGTAGGTGCTCAACTGCTTGAGCCACACCTGTTCCCCCTTGTTTCTTTATTTTTTTAAATCAATCTGACAGTATCTGTCTTAATTGTGATATTTAGACCATTTCCATTTAATATGACTATTGATAGGTTTGGATTTTTATCCACTATCTTGCTATTTTAAAAAATATTTTTCCTATCCTTTTTTTTTTTTAAGGTACTGGGACCTTGTATGTGGGAGACTGGCACTCAACTACCGAGCCACATTGGCTCCCCTGAGTTGGCTCTCTCATCTGTTTGTGTGTTGTTTGGCTTGTTGTTTCCTCATTGTTTGTTTTTTCTTTAGGAGGAACCAGGAACCGAACCTGGCTCTCAACTGCTTGAGCCACATCTGTTCCCTATCTTATCTATTCTTTACTCCCTTTTTTCTCTTGCTATTTTTTAAAAAATTTGTCTTATATATGCTTTCCTCCCTTTTTTTTTTAAATGCCTTCTTTTGCATTGTTTGAATGTTTTTATGATTCCATTTTAGCTTCTTTATTGGTTTACTAATTATCTCTTTATTTTTTTATTTTATTTTGGTGGCTGCTTTAGGGTTTGTAGTATACATCTTTATCTCTAAGTCTGCCTACAAGTAATATACCACTCCCCATCAAGTATGAGAACCTTACAACAGTATATTTCGTTTCCCCCTCTTCTGGCCTTTGTGTTACTATTGGCATCCATGTGATTCCTACATATGTTATAAACCCCACAATTCATTGTTTTTATTTTTGCCTTAAACATTTAATTATCTTTCAAGAGATTTAAAAATATGAAAAAAGCTTTTTATATTTCCCTACATATTTACCATTTTTGGTCCTTTTCATTGCTCTGTAAAGACCTAGACTTCTGTTAGGTTTAATTTTCCTTCTGCCTGAAGTATTTCCATTAACATTTCTTCTTGTGCTGGTCACCTGGTGATAGATTCTTTCAGCTTGTGGATATGTTTTTTTTTGCCCTTTTTTTTGAACGGTGTTTTTGCTGAGTATAAAATTATAAGTTAGAAGTTTCTTTTTCCCAAACTTAAGCAATGTCAATCTGTTGTTTTCTGGCTTCTAGGTTTCCAGTGAAAAGTCAGCTGCTATTATTTGTTACTCTATTTGTAATATGTCTCTTTTCTCTGGCTATCATGTGCCTTGGTGTAATTCTCATCATTTTCCTTCTGCTTGGAGTTCTTTGAACTTCTGGATCCATGAGTTTATAGTTTTATTAAATTTGGGAATTTGGGGCCATTATTTATTCAAATAGTTTTTCTCTCTACCCCCTTCCTTTTCTGAGTCCATTTAGTCAAACAATAGGCTGATTGCCATCCTATAGCTCACTGATACTCTGATTTTTTCCTCCAGTCTTTTTACCCCTCTGTTTCTTTTTGGATACTTTCTCTTGCTGATGTTTTCAAGTTTACCAATCTTTTTTCCTGCAATGTCTCATATGCATTTGTTTTATCTTCCACATGTGTCTTTAATATGTACTTGCTTTTACTTAGCTTCTTGAACATATAGAATACTGTTAAAATAACTGTATTTCTATTCTTGTTTACCACTTTTATCATCTATGTCAAAGGTAGGTCTACAGACAAATCTGGCCTTTTGCCTGTTTTTGTGAAACACAGCCACACTCATTCTTTATGGTTATCTTGTATATGGCTGCTTTTTTACTGCAATGGTTAAGTTGAATAGTTGCAACAGAAACCATAGTGCTTCAAATCTGAAAATAATTTACTATCTGGCCCTTTGAAAAAAAAGTTTTTAGTCCTGATCGTTGCTATTTCTGGGTCTGTTTATTGATTTCCGCCCTCATTATGGGCCCTATAGTCCTCCTCCTTTGCATGCCTGGCCAGTTTTCACTGGATGCTAAACAGATAGAATTTAATAGTTGAGAACGGAATTTTTTTTTTTTTTTTAATATGCCTATAAGTATTTTTCAGCTTAGTTCTGGGACTCAGTTAAGGTATTTGGAAATAGTTTTATCCTTTTGAGGCTTGCTAATTAAGCTAATTTATCCCCACTACTCATTAATACCCCTCTGAGGTTTCTTCCCCATGCTCCATGAGTTCTCTTCCTGATGCCCTGTGTTTCCCATGTGAGTTTGGGAATGTGAACTGTTTTAGATAGAAATTGCTCTGCCTGTTGCTTTCTCATGGTTCTTTTGCCAGAGTCGGGTAGTTTTCTCACATACATGTGCTGACTTTCACATACATCTGAAGACTCAAGGAGAACCCTTAATGGAAATCCATAATCTCTCTCTCAGGAAGCTCTTTCTTCTCTGATAGCCTCCTTGGCCTCCTTGATGTCCCAGCTGTCTTTCAGATAAGGTCTTCTTCCTCCTGGTCCAAACAGCTTGGTATCTCTCTCCAGGCAGTAAGCTGGAACAATTTTAGGGGTCATCTTGTTTATTTTCCTTCTCCTAGTGATCACTGCCCTGTCCTGGCTGTTGTTGTCCTGTGTCTGAAAACCATTGTGTCACATACTTTTACCTTTTTTTTTTTTTTTTTTTCCTACTTAAGAAAGAAGGTTCAATCAGGTCTTTGTTACTCCATCTTGGTGAAAATGCAGAATCATGTTCTTTTTATTTATGGTCTTTTTTACTTAGTGCTGGATAGTTGCAATAATCATGCACTTGGTCTTTCCATTTTAATTGCTGAAATAATCTATCTCAAGTTTTATATTTTTTATGCTACTGATTGGAAAGCCTCCTAACATCCTATTTTGACTAGGCAGATCTTCCAAAATGGATGGGTCCTTGGTGGACATGACAAAGGTGCCTGGTCTTTCACTTTTGTGGGTTTTCTATACACAATGTTGTTTGCTATATCCGTATGATACCTTCCCTGAAAGCCTACTTGTATTTATTTATTTATTTTCTTTATGGTCAGGTTCTCACATTTGTCTCTATTTTTTTTTTTTTTAAGTTGCTAGATAAAGGGAAATTTTCTATTCTTTGAATTGACCTTTTACCCTTGGTCTCATATTCTTATTGCTGATATGTAGAAAGGTTGGGTTGAGAAGCAAAACCTTCTACAGTAACTTCTTTGGGCTCAATTTGCTGGGTTAGATTTCTTACACAAGTAACCCTTTTGTTATTATAGGAACATTTTTGCACAAATACCTTCTCTTCATATTGATCTTATGTCATATAGGTCAAAATTAAATTCTTCAAGTAAAGTATTTCATGGTCTTTAGTGAAATGTCCTAGTGGTAGCTATTCTAGGCTAAATTCCTTTCTCAGTTAGCCTGGTCTCTCACATCTCTTAATACATGATAAATGTAGTTTTACTCCTAGGATTCTATTAATACCATTTTCTTTTCTTTCTTTCTTGAATACGTTCCCTTGTACTTTTATTTGTATGTAATAGAAAGAAGCCTGCCATTGGATTTGTGAGATCAAGGTTCTAGTAAATATCCCTTAATATTAGGGAGCCACAGTTTTGTCATCTCTAAAAGTACATTTGGTTAAAATTTGGTATCTGAGCAGATCACTTCTATCCAAAAATTTATATGAATTTTAAAACTTAGCTCTTAATGTGAAACCTTTTGTGACTAACCCTATTTTGTCTTGCCTTGGCAGTCATCTGTGTAAAAACTTGCTGTTCTATCTGTAAGTGCATAAAGTAATTTGGTTTTAACTAAAGTGAGAGATTTTTGTATTAATTTTAAAAATCAGCGTTATCTTCTTCAGAGCAAATATCTTGGTGTGGAATATATATACTTATTCTTGAGACATAATCATTACTAACTTTTTGCAGCTTCCCTTTGAACAAATGGATATGCAAAAGTAACTTGCTATAAGATTTTAATTTCTGGATTTTCATGATGATTTTTTTAAAACAAATTACTTTAGAAAATATATTTTGAACTTATAACTAAAATGATTATTTTTAAGAAACATGCACATTGATTTTATTCAGTTATGCCTATTTCTTACTGGAAAAAATTATTTAGAAATTGGAAATGCATTGTTTTTTAGAATGATTTCAAATGCTAGCTTTTGTTAATGGCATTATATATTAGTATGATACAACTTGTAAACATCCAAGCATCAAGGCTTTACTATATTATTCCAAATCTTTTTCTTCTTTATTCTAGGATTTTTTGGGGGGAAGGGGTGGGGAGAATATATAAGACGTAAGCATATTTTAACCATTGCTAAATTGAGGTTCACTGTTTAAATTAAAAACAAAATCTGTGCTGTTTAAACAGTGTGGAATTCTTAAATATTATAGTTCCCTCTTCTGTCTTTTCAGAGCTATTGCACCACATTAAAATGTTCAAATTCAGTTCAACAAGTGTTTGGGAATTACCAGTAGATTTAAATTGTTATTGGATTCTCTAGAATTAGTGCTTCTATATATGCTGCCTATATCTAGTATTTCTGTTGAGGTTGGAATTATTCTATTTGGAATAGTCATTTTCAAAAGTTATTTGTAGGAACTGAGAAGGTTGGAATACATGGTAATTGACACAATGGAGAAGCATACAGACAATCAGGATATAGTACAAATCTTATGGTTTCTGCAATAAGTCAGTGACATGAAAAAAAAAGATTTAAGAAAAATAACCACATACAAAATATGGTTCTTACTTGGATTCTCTTTAGAACAAATTAACTGCAAAAGGCATTTTTGAGACAATCTGGGAAAGTTGAATATCAACTGGATATTAGTTAATACCATGGAAACAGTCAATTTTTTTATTTGTAATTTTTTTGGTTAGAGAAGTTGTAAGTTTATAGAGATAATCATACATAA
>JAQZBX010008246.1:32037-48611 GCA_029593785.1 Cabassous unicinctus
AAAAGAATAAAGATAGATGAAGCAGTATTGGCAGTATCTTGAATAATTGTAGAATATGGGTGACAGGTAGATATAATGGGGTTCATTATACTTTTCTCTCTACTTTTATACAGATTTGAAAATTTTCATTTAAAAATTCAAGGCTTTTGTCCCCTTGACAAAACCGCATACCTTTGCTGCTACAGCATACTCCCACCCCAACAACATTTAAAAACTGTTCTTATATCTTTTAAAATTTTATTTATATTTCTAATAAGAAAATGAGGCTTTCCCTGGCCACTTCATCTTTCCTAGTTTATTTTTCTCCTTAGCATTTACTATTATCTTACATAGGTAATATTTGTTTTGTTCATTCTGTGTTTTCTCCCACTGGAATATAAGTTCAATGAAGAGAGGAGGGATTTTTGTATGTTGCGTTATCTTTATTACCCTGAACCATGCCTAGCACATGCTTAGTAAATATTTGAATGACTGATAGAATGAATGAATAGAAACCAGAAGACAAGAAAACTGATGACATGGGGTTTGGCTAAGGACAGAATCAAGAACTTTAAAGTGGAAAATATGGGCTAGGAGGATATAAATCTTTTGGAAGATAAAAAGTCATGTCTTCCTCATTTGACTTAATATTCCCAGCATTCAATTTATTCTCTGTAATAAGAATTACTATAAAGTTATTATACTGTAATTTCTCTAATTGTCTTTTCATATAGTCTTAAAAGTATTGTTTTTCATAACCATCTATTAACAAAAGATAATCCCTTTCTATTTAAAGTTTATGTATTTCTTTTTAGAAAGAAAATTATTCAAAACTAGTTATTTTGTACAGGAAATATAAATTTAAAACCATTCTTGTAGTTCCTTTTTATATTAAAAAGCACATAATCTCACATTTTCCCTTCTGATAATTGATTTTCTCTCCTTTTCAATATATTTGTGTTTATAAGTTAGATTTTTATGTCTTGCATGAAAATGATTATTGTCTCCTTAAATAAATAAAAATAGATATTGGTATTTAACATTACTGTGAGACACAGTTGATAATTATCTTCAGTATTTAAGATGACTGAAGTGAAAGTTAAATATTAAAATGACATAGCAAAAATTATAAAACATTTAATATTTTATATTCAGTGATGAATATTTTTAGAATCACTGCTTTTAAAAATTACTGAAATAACCTTTATAACCAAAAACTGTAAGCAAAGGAAAAGGCAAGCAAAAATTTTTAGGTGTTCTCAGTTTTTTTTCAGTCTTGTGACTCCTTTATATTTTTAAAAATTCTTGGGAACCCTAAAGAGTTTTCACATTTATAATATTTACCCTATTAAAAACTAAAACTGAGAAAATTTAAAAAGCATTTATTAAATTCATTTAAGAATAACAATTACATGTTCACGCAATTAACATATTTTGAAAAATACCTATATTTTGCTTGAAACAAAAGCCATAAAATTCCTGAAACAAACAAAAAAATAATAAGAATGGCATTGTTTTACATTTCTACAAATATTTTTTAAAGTTTGGCTTGATAGAAGACAATCGGATTCTCATATCTACTTCTGCTTTTAGTCTGTTGTGGTATCACATGTCATATAGTCTCAGGAAAACTTGACCCTACACTCATAAAAGATTGAGAGTAAAAAACGTAAAAACAACTTAGTATTATTATGAAATCATTTTGATCTCAGACCCCCAGGGCTTCCTAGTCTACATTTTGAGAACTGCTGAAATCATTTCTCACTGGGATCCTATATGTGGCAATATAGTGTTTTTAAATTAAAGAATAATTGCTTTGTAAAATATAATAGCGTCAATCAGATAAGTTTTTGTTTGATATATGTTTCTACTTTTGGGGAACCATTAAAGTTAGCTTGTGCTTACTTTTATAGATGAAGCCATTGGGGCGTTGTGTAGGGATGCCCTGTTGTAGGGTCATGTTTGTAGATTTCACATCTCTTTAGAGTACCATTTAATAGAATGGTCCCCTTGATTTTTAAACTAGTAGACGTTATTTCAACAGGTTTTTTTTTTTTTTTTGATTAGTGAAGTTGTAGGTTACAGAACAAGCATGCATAAAATATAGGATTCCCAATAACACCCTATTATTGACATCTTGCATGGTATAATTGATGAAAGCACATTTTTATAATTGTACTATTATCTATTTTTAGGGTTCACAGTTTGTGTTGTGCAGTTCATGGATTTTTAAAAAAAATTTTTATTCTAGTGCCATATAGACAACCTAAAATTTCTCTCTCTCTTTTTTTTTTTAGTAAGTTTTTGACATTGAGTTATTTGTTATTTGGCGTTAAGGGGAAAAACACAACTTTAAAATGCAGTTTATCGAAGAAATGATTATGATGCTTAATTGTCATTAGTGAGAAGTATTTATTTATTGCCTTCTCTTTTTATGCATATCTATAGTTAGACAATTAAAGATAAATATTAACTACATTTTTCTAAACAATAATGTTTCCTTTTATGACAGTTTTAAAAGCTTTACCTTTGTTGGTTTGCCTTCTAGCTCCATCTATATATTATTGAAGAACCAACAGTACATTTTTATTAGCTGACATGGAAGGAAATATAATAAATAATAAAAGTAGCCTTTATTGCTTACATTCTATTTTAGTTATAACTAATTCCAGATCCAAGGGGGACTGGTGGGGAGATGAGGTGGGTGAAGCATTGCAAATCAAGATATTTCACAAGTATTTATACTTTATTTCATGACTCTATTTAAAAACAACATTGATACAGAATAGTTAGCAAAATAACTTTTCATTAATAGTATGCATATGGTGGGGATTTTTATTGATGCTTGTCTGTAATATTAGTCACAATGATTTATTTATAGACTTTTGTTAATTGTAAAGCTAATAAAAATCTCAAATTATTATGGACACAGTATATGTTGGCAGTATTAATCGTATCAGGTTTTAATACTGAGTACATTTGTTCTTATGTTAGCATGATGTATTAATTTTTTCATTACGTCTTTTAGCTCCCCATCTCACACATTTGCTAGGAGGAATGCATCAGCTGCAATAAAACCTTTTTTTCCCTAATGTGTCTGACATGCATCTGAAAATGTAACAGAGCAGAGCTGTAGTTAGATTTTAGAAGTTCTTTTTTAAAGTCATATAAGAAATTTAAGCTGATAGTACTTGAAATTTTCTACATAATGTGCTCTTTCGATGAATAGCTGTGTAGCAGCAGCACAGGAAAAGCAGAGTTCTTGGCAATACCAGCTCAATTGCATCTGCAGATGAGGATTTAGAATTCTATGCAGCAGACAGTACCTCCAGCAGGCGAGTAAAAGGTTACTGCATTATTTTGCTTGTTTGTTTCCATATCCTTTATCTACAAAAGATTTTTTAAAAAATTCAGTGTGAAGTGCATGCCTCTTTTTAGATATTTTGGAAATTGATTTAGGTATAACATGAATATTATAAGGGCAGTGCAAGGTGAAGTAAGAGGCAATACTGGCTCTTTTTTAGCTTTAAACCAAGGAAGAAAATGAGCATGAGGCATATACAAATAAAGAACCTTTCAGTGCCATAGAAAACAGGAAGATTTCAAAGTATACATTTTAATTCATTGTGTCTATTTGTACATTTAGTTTTTTGACTGTTTTCCCTTAAAAAAGGACATTGTTAACAAAGATGGGCAATCATAGGTCTCTGAATGTTCATCAAGTTACAATTATTTGAAGTGTTATTATTTGGAAAGATTGTAAAGTACTTGTATTAATGTGATGCTCCCTTGGCCTGGAAATTGTAATGTGGATTATAATTGCATGGCGGAAATGAATATCTTTATGTATTCTTGGCAAAGGTAGAATTCTTAAGTATAAAAGATATTAGAGTATGGCTAATATCCTTAACACTATTGCTTATGTTTTCAGGGTGGTTGTTTTCTGAATTTTTAAAATGAAATGCAGATAACCATTGGGAAAATATTCAGTATCAAAACAAACAGGTTTTTGATGACTTTTCACTTACTGTTTTTACCTATCTATGGCCATATGCCCTTTTCTTCTCATTAAACCTCTTCTAATATTTATGTTAGCAAAAACCTTCTTGGATTATTTGTTTGTTATTCCATCATTACCTGCACCAATATTATTTTGAATGGTATTTTATTGTTCCTTCTCAAGTTTAAGTTCAATATTCGGAGGGAATGTCTTACTTTGCATATTTTATCCAACCACTCTCCTGCCCTCTCCCACCAATCCGCAAAGATTTGGATTAGCAACTATCTAAATTTCTTTTGTTTAAAATATAATTATCCCTATGTTTCTCTATTTCAGATTGAATAATAAGATTGAAAAACAATTCTGTTAATTAATCTATAGTATGGAAGTAACATCAGTTGATTATTCTTACTGTGAGTATTTGGCAGGCTTCTTGAATTGTAGAGTCATAAAAGGTCAGCAGTTCTGATTGGTAAGTTAAAGAATCCATCCAGTAATTTGCTCCCTGTTGTTTCTCAAAGCAATGCAGCAGCAGTTCTTTTCCAGATATTGAGCGGTTCTTGAACAGTGTGTATGGGGAAAGGAAGGGGTGGGGCTCGTTCCTGTTGGTTGTTGAAATAATGTGCATTTACAGAGGGAACAGGTTGGATAGGCTGAGCTGAAGGAGTAGGCAAACAGATCTAAACTGATGAAGGACAGAAAGAGTGGTTAGTATAATTTGGGGGTATCTTATCTTGAGTTTGCTCCTTTGTGAAGTAGCTGGGCTGTCTTTAATATCAAACGATTAGAAATAGTAAAGTACCTTACCTTGTTTCAAAAGAGTAGCCAGGGAGACTTCTCTTTTTTAATATTAAGTTTTCTTGATGATGAGTTTGTACCTGGTATTTTCTGTAGGGAAGTTGTTGTTTTATTCTTTTTTAGCAGTGTTTCTTTCAGCCAGAGAGCTGCAGAATGAGGCAGATAGCCAATTTTTTTGAATATATATGGGACATTACCACTTCCGATTTTTTAAGTCAAAATCTCATCTAATGAGCAAGTCAATGTGTGGCTGTGTCTGCAGCATTATTTCTTCTTTAATGAAGAGGTTGAGCCGTTCGACCTGCTGCTCCGATCTGCTCTCTTGTAGCCATACATCAGACCAGTTGCAGAGATTATCCATCGAATGTCCCAGGCAACCAAAGGTAACTACCTAGATTTATTTCAAATAAAAACATACAATTAAACTGAATGCATAATAAATAGGACTGAATGATTATTTTTAAAAAGACCAATTAAAGATGTTCTTAGCAGTTTTCTTGACCTTGCAGTAGCTATCCAATATCGTTTTGTCATCATCAGATGTAGCAGTGGAAATGCACTGCAGTAATTGATTTTGTAATAGGATCAGGTGATTTACTAGTTGCACTGACAACCACTTGCTTGCTTGCTCTGAGCTGTGGAACACTCTAATGGATGTTGTGATTGCAGCCTGGAGTTGATGTGAGACTGCTGGCCACTTAAAGCAGCAGCACTTATTTTTAAACTTAGAAGAGTAAGTTTTTCTTTTTCTGTTTTCTTTGCTGTACATTTTGGGAAGTGTCAATAATTTTATGGTTAATTCAAGGGCCCCCATGAAATTTTAGAGATTATATATTACTTTATTCATCAATTCATTAAAAGCTCATAGGCACTACCAGTCTTGAGTAAATATTCTTTCTGCTCCCTAATCCTAGCTCAGCATCAACATATATGTTAACATCTTCTGGTTATTGACCATGAGAGCATATATCTAAAATATAAGAGTTTGTGTTAACAATCCTGTATTATCTAAATGAAACAATATACTTATCATTTTTGATTTTATCAGTTTTAAGCTCTAACTGTAATTGGAATATTGGGATTATGGAAAATTGTTAATCTAGTGAGTTGTGCTAGAGTTGTTTTATGACATTTATTTGGTCTTTTGCTTTCTTGGTGTTTTAAAAAATATAACAATGTTTAGGAAATCTGAGTTGGACTATTCTAAGGAACATTGATGAAAAAAATATAACTTTTAAAGTAATGTTCAAAGATATAGTAATTGAATAACTTAATATCTAAGGCTATACATTTTCAGAATGATTATATTTCAATAATAGTTGCTCATTTTTATTCTGTAACTTTTCAACAAAGAATTGATTACAAATATAGAAATATAGGATTAATGTCTATAGTAGAATAGTGCCAAGGAAGGGTGCAGGAAAAACAGTGAGACTCAGGTGCCCAAGACTTTGCCTATCTTTAAGTTTTGCTTAAGGCTTTGCATTAAGAAAGAAAATAATCTCTCCCTCTTTCCCCTTCACAAACTCCCTTTCCTCTCTAACTAGGATTTAAAGGTTTTATATAATACCCAATACATACAAATAATAAATTTTCTGTCCTTTCCCATTTATATTCTTAAAGTTGTCACAATAGAGATATTTTTCTCAATTACATCTAAAAACATTTACCATAACTGAGTATTATTATTATTATTTTTTCTTTTCTTTTTTTCTTTTTCTTTTACTGGGAGGTTGTGGGGATTGAACCCAGGTTCCTCCATATGGGAGACGGACACCCGACCATTTGAGCCACATGTGGCCCCCCCCCCGAGTATTATTAATAATTTTCTATAGAAGAAATTGAATATAAAATTGCCATTTTACACGATATTGAAACTACCAGGTGAAGAGAACTTTCCTTCGTGAGGTACTCAAATATTTGCCCTTAGTGTTTGAGGTCTTAGTTTGTCTTAAAGATGCATATATTGCCAATGTCATTCTGCACTTTATCCTGAATTTAGATAGTTAAAACATTAATTATGAAAGAGGTAATATAATTTCCAACATTAGTGTTTGTAATCCTTTATTATTAAATAGTTAACAAATTTATAGAACCCTCTCTCCATCTACCTCCTCCCCCAAAATCCCTCTGTGAACAATAATTAGGTGGACTTTAGGATGTTCATATCATTTGGGATTTGTTCAAGCATGTGACTAAATTCCATATATGTTGAAAGTATTAATGATGAACTACAAACTAATCAGTCATCAATATAAGTTTCACTAGGATATGTTAAAGCTTTTTTGCAGTGGGTTGAGCAAACAGGAGGAGAGGAAGTGAATACTAAAAGTGTTGACTACTTTAAAAAAAAAAAAAAGATTGGTTGTGAAAGAAGATTATGATCATTCTGTAATTAGCAGATAGTATTTCAGGTAAAATGAATAGGCAGGATATCTTTGTGAAATTTTAGCTTCAATGGAGCTGTATTTTCTCTTCTTAAGATTCATGGATCAAGCATTAAAAGACCTGGATTTAATTCTGACTTTGCCACTAATCTACTTGATGTCGTTGTTCAAATTATGTACAAACATTTTTAAGGCTCCTTAAACATACTCCTAAAATATCCATTAAATTGAAGTCAGTATGCCCTTTACCAGTGTGAGGTGGTTGTAATACTTGACCTGAAAGCTGTAGAAGTTGGAATTAGGAGGAAGGATGAAATTACTTAAAAAAATCAGGATGCAGGTGTTGTTAAAATGTCTCCTTTTCACTTTCCATGTATTTAAAATTTAAAAAAAAAAAAAAAAATTATGTTTTAGCTAAGAACACCATTATCTTTTTAGGTATTCAATATTCTCTAAGTAAAATAGATAGTTAATCCTGGTGGCTAAGAGAACATACCTGGGACTAAATTCTTGCAATCACAATTTTTCCTAGGTTCTCTAACAAAGATAATGTTGCTAAAGAGTTTATTTCATTGCCTAGCATTTTTAAATTAATCATTTTTTAGAAATAAGGTAGCTGTTATATTACTAATGCTTTCTCCATATATGGTCTGTTAGATGACTATGACTAACAGACCTCTGTTGCCTAGGCTGAGTGCTTTGTGGGTTGATTAAATTAGGTGCTTTAGCAGTTATTTTGGTCATGTAATAATAATTACAAGAAACGTTTATTGAACCTTTGGACCAGGCACTATACTGAGCACTTCTACATTAATTTTGTCATTTATGAGATAGGTACTCTTACTATCATCATTTTAAAGATGAGAAATCTGAGGCTAAGAGAGGATATCTAACTTATCTAAAAACGACGCAAGGAGGAATTAGCAGAACCAGTGTTAAAACTTCTAGTTTAATATACTTTTTTTTTTTAAGGTGGTATTGGGGATTGAACCTAGGACCTCGTACATGAGAATCAGGCACTCTCAACCACTGAGCTACATCTGTTCCACAATTAGAGTTGGTTTTTTCATTTGTTTGTTTGTTTTTAGGAGGTACTGGGGATCGAAGCTGAGACCTCGCACGTGGGAAGCAGGCACTCAACCACTTGAGCTACGTCTGCTCCCCAATATACTTTTAAAATAGTTGGACTTTCACTTAAGCAGTGACTGTAGACATGAAACCATATTTTGGTTTGAAGACCAACATTTTTGTATCTTGAATAAGTAACTTTAGTAACTGTTGTGTTCACCTCATATACAACTATAAAGAGTATACTTTTCATTGTTGCAATAATTATTTATTAAAAGCATATTTCCATTGTGTTTGGAGTAGTGTTTTTCTTAAAGTGTGGTTCAGTGATCGCTTGCATTGGTATCACTCAGGGTGTTGTGGTGGGTAAAAATACAAATCTTCATCAGAACCCATTTTCAGAATCACTCTTATGGGATCCCGGGATCTTTTTTAACAAGACTCCCAGGTGATTTTTATGCATACCAAATTTTGAGAACCACTAATGTTGAGAATGTGTTCCTGTTTTTACTTTTTCAGTATATGTTGTCTGTCAGCTTTCCCTTCTTCAAGAATTGCTTTACAAACTCAAGATGATTTGCACCTCTTAAACTATTAAAAACAGTTTGGGGGTGGAATGAGCAATCTCATATACTGATGATGAAATGTAAATTGGTTCTTTTGTGGTAGGTATTTTAGGAGCCAGGAATTTATCCTAAAGAAACAATCATAGATTCAGAAAAATACTTATGCACAAGGATGTTCATTCCTGCATAATTTAAAATAGTGAAATACTGCAAACAGTTTGATTTAAACATCAGGAAAATGGTTAGATTAATTATTATCTGGTTTTTTGGATCATCATCCAGACTTAAAATGTCATGTTGTGAGCAATATTTAAAGACATAGAAAAATACTCGTGGTTTATTATAAAGTCTCAAAAGAAGAGTATAAAATGCATGTACATATATACACATCTACAATGCATATGGTATTAGTTTGTGAACCATATGAAATTGCTATTTTTGTAGGTCAAGTATGGTTGAATATCAACATTTTCATCTAGCTTTACCTAGTATGACAACAGTTTTGAAAATGTGTGTTTGTACACATTGTAGTGAGGAATCCTGGAAGCAAATCTAGCAAATTTATAAAGTGGTTACCCCAGGATGATGAGATTATAGGTAATTTAAAATATCTCTTCTTTACATGTTGGTATTTTTCACATTTTCATATTAAGACTTAGATTTGACCTTTGTAATTGGGCAACATAAGTTGCTAACAAAAGACTGATAACTAGAAACGATAGCAGAGCTTGTGTGGAAAGGATCAAGTACAATTTCTGTACATCTTTTAAGTATGTGTAAGGACCGTAATCTATACCAGCTTTCTTTGCTCTTTTTTTTTCTTACTAAGTATGTTTATGTAAATGACCTTATGCACATGCATCCACCTATAAAATTTTGGTTGGATTTAAATGTGCAATGGAAAATATGCTTTAAAAAATGAAAGAAAAACACTGATTTTTAAAACACTGATTCTTAAAGACTACCAGCTCTCTGCAAAAGCCACTGGGTAGCCACTTAAGCAAACATGATTAGTTGCTCTGTTTTAGGTCATCGTTGTTTAAAATTTCTGTCATAATTTAATTATAAATTATGTAGATTTTTAACAGTTATCTTCATATTACACTTAGTTTTAAAAATTCCTAAATCTGAAAGAAAGATATTCTTCTCTACCCTCATATGCCTTAATAATTTAAGTTTAAAATTATAACTTAATAATATTTACCATGTTCTTACTATCTACCATATTCCAGGTATTAGGTATTTTAGATATGTTCTCTCTTTTTATCCTCACCTTATTAGGTATAAGCTTCATTTTAGAGTTCAGGAGACATTGAGATGATTATAAGCTTACCTAAAATAAAATTAAGTGTGGATCCAGATTTATACTTCAGAAATGTCCATCTTCAAGGCCCATGTTCTAACCTTAATATTATCCCTGTGTGTCTCATATTTATATATGAGTGTTCATAAGATGGGAACCAAGGAAAACTGTAGTATAAGTCTTCCTAATTCAGACCATCATAGAATATAACAAAGTAGATAATGAGTAATTAATTGTGTTTTTCAAAGCACTCATTAATTATCCTCTAATCTTGATAATACATTTGCAATATCTAGCATTTGTCGATAGCCTGCTTGCTATCAGCTAACATCTTGTGCAAGTCGTTGGTATACTAAAATGGAGAAGCTGAAAAATTGCCCTCTGAGAATTTACAGTCCTAGTGGGAAGTTCAGATAACAAAACTGTTAAAGGTATTTCAGAACACAGGTATGGAATATAAACTGTTGAAGCATAAAGTTGTTTACTAATTATGTTTGGGAGTAGTGGTGAGAAGTACTTCTCCGAGAAGAGGTGAATTTAGATGGAGTCATAGATTTTATTCCTAACACAGGTTCTATGAATCTGCATTTTAACAAGCATCACTCTCTCCAAGTGATCTTTCATGCTATTGAAGTTTGAGAACTACACTGGAAGATGGTATTTGAAGCAATGAGAATAGATATAATAGCCTGGAAACAGTGTGTGGAGTGAGAAGTAAGTAACCTAAAAGCAACAGTATGGCAGTGATCAACAGAGAAAGGCCTGAGAGAAGGAGGGGAGTTTCATAGTTATTAATTGCCTACATGAATTAGGTAATGCCAGATCCTAAGAGAGAAAAGTAGGAATTGGAAAGGGAATGCATCTAAGAAACAGATTGTAATAGTGTTGTACTGGATCAAAGGAGCCATAGATCTTATTCTTGGCTTTATCAGGAATTATTCTTGAGTACTTTGCCAATTAAACTCATTACTTTGAGTTTACTATTTGGGCCTCATAGTAAATTTTCTCCTGTCTCTTTAAGTCAAAACTACTTGAATATATGTATAAATTGACATGAGTAATTGTGATCTAGCTCCTACAGAGATGTATAGAAAGCAGTCTGCTATAATGGATCTTTGTCATTGGATTGAGATGATCAAAATAGATTAATGTGACAGTTAATGGTTGGTAAATATAATATATAATTATATAATAAGTGCTCTCTTTTAGTGCATAGGAGTAGGACTGAAGATGTTTTGGATTTTGTATAAATTGAGAATAATCAAGAAAGTAACCGAAGATTAAGTTATTTGAAGCTGGAAGAAGAGAATGAAGGTGATGGAAAAGTTATGAGGATATCGTTTGTGTTTCTCTCATGTTTCCACATTTATAAGTATCTTAATTTTACACATTTTTCCCCCAAGACATACAAGTTGTAAACCTATAAATCACAAGACTTTGGAGGAACAGTCTCATATTTCTTACTGAGACTACTTTGTTTGGAGGAAAAACGTTATTCTTTACCCCCAAACCTATGATTATAGTGAATAAAAATCACAATATTAACCTTTTAAGGATAATGTTTAAGAAACAGTCTTAATTTTTAAAAAACAACTAAAACTTAGGAGTGAAGGTTTGTAACATATTTCTTCCTCTATATAGGAAAGTAATACCTAACTTTTGAAGCTGACTGGTGTTGAAAGTCATAGCATTCTTCTATCCTCCAAAGAGGGGCTTTAAAATTTTTTTAGATTAATATCTGGGAGAACTTCTAGGTACAGTTGGCATAACTAAGAAGTCCTTGGTTACTTAAAAAAATGAAGATTGGTAATTTCTAGTAGAAATATTAGCCTTATGGGCATAAAATCTTTGCATATTTGTGATACTGACTTTGTTTCCCCCTTTGTTTTCATTCTATGCCTAGAGCTTTATTAAGGATGAACAGAAAACTGAATTTTATTATTTGTTTAATCTGACTAGTTGTTGAATTCGGGTGAGTCTCTTCCTATATATAAGGTTTTACTCTTTTACATTGGTTTTGCATTGGTGTTAAAGAATCAGTGCCATATACTTGAGAATGTTCACAGAAAGAGAAAAAGTGAAATTGAATAAATTGAACCTTTAAGCAGGAGGGGGCAATGATTAATGGAACAAGTTTCTGGAGGAGGTTAGGGGTAGACAAAAATAAAGGATTGATGGTGTTAGTCTTGAAAATGATAGGAATCACTTCTTTCTCAGAAGCAGAAGAGAAGAAGGAGAATGGAGTAAGGAAACAAAATCTTTGAGATTGAAATGTTGCAAGTTGACAAGTGCATGACTCTGAACTCTGAAAGCTTCAGTCATCTCATTGAGGAGAGTAGAATACTCATTCAGCAGTATTAGTTCTGGCTACTCAATTACCCGCCCCCCCCCCCTTTTAAAACACTTTTTATTACAGTATCTGATATAGATTTTTCATTTTAACCACATTCAAATGTATATTTCAGTGGTATTAATTATATTTACAATATTTTGTCACTATGACTGAAATCTTTTATCCTTCCTTTTTCACCACTTCAAACAGAAAGTACTTACCCATTACTCTATAATTATCTCTTCCTGCCCCCTGGCCCCTAGTAATTTATAAATCACCATCTATCTCTATGAAGTTTGGTTTTTCTAGATATTTCATGTAAGGGAAATGACACAATATTTGAATTTTTGTATCTGACTTATTTTGCTCAACATGGTGTCTTCAGGGTTCGTACATGTTAAAGTATTCATCAGAACTGCATTCCTTTTTATGGCTGAATTTATATACCTCATTTTGTTAATCCATTCATCTTCTGATAGACTGGATTGCTTCCACCTTTTGGCTATTGTGAATAATGTTGCTGTAAATACTGGTGTACAGATATCTATTCAATGCCCTGTTTTCAGTTCTTTTGGGTATACCAAGAAGTGGGATTGCTGGATCATAATGATAATTCTAGTTTCAATTTTCTGATGAATCGTCAAACTGATTTCAACAGTGGCTGCATGTATCATTCTCCAGTGCCACCAACAATGTATAAGTGCCAGTAAACCGTTTTTTTTTTCCCCATATAGAGCTATATAGTTTTGATACCCATGCCACTATTTTCTGTTTTTATCACAATGGAAATTGTTCTTGATCAGTGTTTTTATTTTTATTGCTCTAAGAAAGATATATTTGCCATGTACATCTTAAACATTTTGCATAGAGGAGACATGTTCCATAGTGAAAGTTTTTTAAAAACAAATCAGCTAAATTTAGGCAATGAAGAAAGAGTTTCAGAGTTTCAGAGCTGTTAATGATCTTTTGATAACCCCTGAGCCAAAATTTGATTCAGAATGTTACAGTAGTTTGCATGAACTGGTAGAAAGAATACAAGGTGGTATGAACAGTCAAGGTCCAAATGACATTCTCTATAAAGTAGATAGGATGTGGTTTGGAGGGGGATGTTTAGATTGCATCTGTTTACCATATTGATGTACTTGTTCTGTTCAAGATGCCACTTTCCCTCTTGTCTGCCAGCTCTTATATCCCTTTCTCCCGATTTTAAAGTGGTAGGCCTGCTCCACTGGTATTTGTAAGTCTACTGGTTTTATATTTCAGTATGCTTCTGTTTGAGAGTGCCATATAAAGTGCTTTAAAAATATTTTAATGTAAAAGACATTTCAGGTAAAATAATAACTTAATACACTTGTATTATCAATATTAACTTTAGGTAAATGTTTGACCTTTAAAAAGTGCTAAGTTGTTGTTCAACTTAGTAAGGAAATGTATTCTTTTTGACCAGAGAAAAGGTATACTCCTCTCTCCTTAGTAATTTGAAATTTTCATGAAGAAAATAATTTCATGTGTACTATTACACTAAAAAGATCACTCATAAGAGAAAAATCTGTGTCCCTCTGTTGATATCAGTCTCCTTGTGATTGTATAAAATTAAAGACACAGACTCAAAATAAGTGTTTTCTTCATGCATAGTATATGACAGGGTGTAAATTTAATTTTGCAGAAATTAGAATTTTAAGGTCACATATTCTTCTTTTATTTATAATTTGTATTTTTAAATATGTTATTGACTTTTTAAAAATCATTCTGAAAAATTCAATCCAGCAATTTCCCCCCCAACATTTCCCTTCATATATTTCTTCTTATGCAGTTTAAACTGAGAATGCCATGTAAATGGGTCACTATGGAGTACAGCAATTTAATTTTTTCTCCAATCAAAATAAGAAACTTCTATTTAATATTTGAATGTTCACAGCAGTATTATTGCTTCTATGTATGAAGGTTTGTTTTTCCATAAAATACAAGAGCAACCAATTTTACCATCGAGTCAGAGTAAAAACTGGGATTTTTTTTTTTTTTTTTTTTAATTAGTCAAATTGGAGTTTAGAAATTTAGTTGTAGGCTGCTGTGCTGACATCATGACAACCCAAAGTGTGGAGTTGGGTCTAGTTTTGTTTCGGTTTTCTTTTCACTAACCAGTGCTTATGGATTAAGTTCTGGAAATGTTCCAGTGGTAAGGCAGGGATCTTTTTGGATTCCATCATGGGTATGCTTGGTGGATTGTATGCTGGACCCATGTTGACTACCTAATATTCATCAAGGTAAAAAAAAATTCATCATTTCCTCCCTGGTTTTCCATTCCTTGGAAATCTACTTGGTACTGCAAGATACCTCCAATTCTATCAAATCTTTCCACAAACTAGGACCCTTCTTGTGACTTATCTGTGACAACTTTCAGTGTTTTTTAGTTGTTAGCAAACCAGTCCAGCAGGTGTTGGTCTCAATCAGCTCTGTCCTGTCTCTTTGTCTGTGAAATTGTGAAATGAGATTTATCTTTCTCTTATTCTGGAGTTGGAAATTTTCTCCTCGTCTGTGCCTTGGCAATGAAGAACATATCTCATTATATCCAGATTTTCATAGACTATGGATTCTAATCTCTATAGCTCCCATTTCCAAAGCCTTTAATGTATCTTCAGCTCCAAAGCAGTACTTCCCCGTGTCCTGGCCTATTTCATCAAAATACTGACCAATTAATTTCTTCTCTTGAATAAATTTCACATTGGAGAGAACTTCAGTATATAATAGCTTGGTTGAGTTCATTTTCACTGCTATAGGAAATATTAATTAATTTTAAAACTTTTTATTACAGTCTCTGATCACCATCTCCATCTCCCCTTCCCCTACCCCCAAGGTACAGTTTTCCCTATTAAGTCACAGTTATGCTGCCTCGCACGTCAAGTACTCATGAATGCCATGGTTCCTATACAGGGGGCATGGGCAGGCAGGTGAGGTGAGGGCAGAGGACTTTGATGCCCTTCCAAAAGTAGAAGGACAATGGGGGAGGGGGGATTCCTATGCTGGTCTAGTCTGTTGGGATGGGGGTGGACAGGGGGGATTAACTAAGAGACTTCAGGCCCGGAATGCTGGGGATACCTCCCCTGCACCCCCACTTGGGAGAGACTGAGGTGCTCTGCCTGTCCGAGGAGGGTCCAGGGAAAGCAGAGGAGACAGGAGCTCAAGCTCCAGGTTGCCCCAGCATAAGAAGTGAGTGCTTGTGCTGTGCTGGGGCTGGACAGGGTCCTTCTTGGCAGCCTTGCTGGGAATCCCTGCAGGCTCCCATGGTGCAGGCCCTGTGGCTGGCAAGTGAGGTTCACTGTAAGCAATTCTTAAGTATTTAGCAGCAATAAAGTTTAATCTCTCAATTCAGTTTTTTACCCCATAACAGCAAAAACTGAAGAAGTTAGTTCAGATCTAAATAAAACAGTAATGCTGAATTTCTTTTATCAATACGGGCAGATCTGTTTTAAAGCAATTTATGTGTCTCTGAATAAAACATAAAGGTCTATAAAATCAGGCCTAAAAATAGGGGCAAACCACTCAGGAATCTGTGCAACCCTGTAATATGTACACTAACAAAATTGTTTGCATCTAGTATCAGTTAATTCTAAATCCTAGGATTTATGCCTCTTCCTTTGAGAGGCAGGTCTTCGAGGGTATTCATTTCCACTTGAGATCAAATTTAAAAGTATGAACTAGGGTGTAGCTTTCATTATCAGTCACTTTTTTTTCTCTAAAAATAAACATGGGGAAAATGTTTTCACAGCTTTTACTTCTCTGTACTCGCAGTTGACCTGATAGTTTAGCATTGTGGAAAGTCTACGAGTTTCTTGATGCCCTCTACTTGCCCTCTTCTGCAGAATTTTCAACTTTTCTTAAGGACATGATATAATGCTCAGCCTCTCTCTTTAGTGAGAAAGCTTGGCCCCATTGGCTTTAAAATATTACGGTGGTGGAGAAAATTGTGAACCAATGTGACTTCCACAGTATAATGACCTCATCCCCCCTAATGACTGAATTAATGAATTCACACTACATAAACATGTCTTATAGGAAAATAGGCTGTAGGCTCTAGTCCCATTGTTTTAGCATCAATACTCCAGGTATTGAACTGTAAATAGTTTTATATTTGTGTTCATTC
>JAQZBX010008247.1:0-48514 GCA_029593785.1 Cabassous unicinctus
AGAAAGAAAGAAATTATAGGTAAATATGAGAGCAGTATTTGCATTATTGATCATGCTAAGGAATACAGTATGTCTAGAACAATGATCTCCATCATCATTAAAAATAAAGAAGTGATTTAAAAAAAGGCTGATGTTGTGAAAAGAGTTAAAGCAGTAACAAAGCAGTGTTCCCCAAAACTTGAGGAAGTTGAAAAGCTGTTATTAATTTTGGTAAATGAGAAGCAGTTAGCAGGCAACAGTGTATTGGAAGACATGGTATGTGAAAAAGCAAAAGTGCTGCATGCCGATCTTTTGAAAAACAAATTGGAACTGAGTGATGAGAGTGTTGAAGTATTTAAGGCCAGCCACAGCTGGTTTGATAATTTTAAAAATAGAACCGGCATCCAAAGTGTTGTGAGGCATGGTGAGGCAGCAAGTGTTAATAAAAAGGTTGCTGACAAATTAGTCAGTGAATTTCAAGACTACATAGAGGCTGAGGGTATTATTCCCCACCAAGGTTTTAACTGTGATGAGAACAGAGTTTTTTGGGAAAAAATGCCTAGAAGGAACCATATCACAAAAGAATAGAAGGCATTATGAGGCCACAAACCAATGATGGACAGCCTCACTCTATTGTTGTGTGGCAATGCTAGTGGGGACTTAAAACTCAAGCCTCTATAACTCTATCAGTGAAAACCTGTGAGTTTTCGAGAAGCATAATGTCATAAAAAGCAAACTCTATGTGATGTGGAGGGCAAACAGCAAAACTTGGGTCATGAGGCTAGTTTTCACCAAGTTGACAAATGAAGTGTTTGGTCCCTCACTGAAAAAATATTTGCTGGAGAAAGATTTGCCTCTGAAAGCTTTCCTACTTTTGGACAATGAACCTACCCAACCTCCAGGCTTGGAGGATGACTTATTGGAGGAGTTCAGCTTCATTACTGTAAGGTTCCTGCCCTCCAACACTACTCCTCTCATCCAGCCCATGGACCAGCAGGTCATTTCAAACTTCAAAAAGTTGTAGACCAAGGTGCTTTGTCAGAAGTGCTTTGAGATCACTTCGAACATACAGTTGATCCTCACAGAATTCTGGAAGAAGCATTTCAATATCGTGTGGTGCCTTATCCTTATTGATAAGGCCTGGAATGAAGTGTCTTATAAGACAATGAATTGGGCATGGAAGAATCTGTGGCCAGAAGCTGTGACTCAGAAAGACTTTGAAAGGTTTGAGGCTGACCCCAAGCCTGCAGGAACAGAGGATACAGTTGTGCAAGACACTGTATCTTTGCGCCAATCCATGGGTCTGGAGGTTGATGCTGCTGATGTTGAGGAGTTAATGGAGGGACATCATGAAGAGTTCAGCACTGACGAGCTGCAGGAACTACAGAAGGAGCAGCAACAAAGGTGGCCGAAGAGATTTCTTCAGGTGAGGAGGAAATAAGGGAGGATGTCCCCATTTCCTTGATAAAAGAAATGTGTGCAAAATGGTCAGAAGTTCAAAACTTTGTGGAGAAGTACCATCCAGACAAAGCTCTGGCAAGCAGAAATGTGAATTTATTGAATTACCAAAAAATTTCACACTTTCGAGGAATTCTGAAAAGAAGTCAGAAGCAGTCCTCATTGGATAAGTTTTTAGTGAAGGTGACAGTGTGTCAGAGCCTGTGGTGCAAGTTGAAAAAAGACAGAAAAGAAAAAGAACACCTGAAGTGCAAGTGCCCTATGTTCTTTTGGAGGGGGCTCTCCTTCCAAGCAACGTCCCATGTAGCCTCTCCTCCTAACCACTCTCCTCCCACCATCCCACTAGGCCATGGACTCTTCTTAGTACAGATAAAGTAGTTTAGATTATTTTACTTAATCTAAGTATTTATTAATTTTTAGGTTAATTTCTCATGTAAAGTAATGATATACAATCCTATCTTTTTACATATTGCCTTAAATGTGTGCATTGTCTTTGGTTTGGGGACACATTAAATTTATTTACATTACTCCTTATGGGAAAAATTTGTTTGGTAGTTGTAGTTTTTGGTACTAATCACACCTCCCACAACCAATTAATGACAAGTACATACAAGGTACCACTGTATGTACTTCATTTCATTTAATTCTCTTAAAATCAATGGCTTATGTATTAAATGAAAACTATGTCAGCTTTAATGTAGATTATTTTTCTATTCATAAAATGAAGTATATGTGAACTGTAGGAGATCAACAATATACATTTACCTTCTTGTATTGTATGGTTGTAAGATTTTATATCACACTAAATATTGATAAATGCTATACCTTCCCTATATATTACCTAATTAATTTTTAAACATTTCCATTCACTACTTTAGGCTCTCTTTTATAAGATGTCATTTCACTTAGAGTAATAGACTATGTAAACTGATTAATAGAAAGGGAAAAGATAAAAGAAATACCTGTATCTAGCAGCAGGTGGATTATCAATCTTTTATGATTTACAAGATTGATTTTGATTTCCCTGAATGGTTTAAAAATAAAATATATATGCTCATTGCATTTACATAATTTTGTTCATGGCTCCTGCCTGTAATGAAAGCATACCATTACTTGTTAATGTAATTAATAAGTCATATTTCTAAAGTACATATATTTAAATATGCTGTGTAAAAGTTGTTGATCAGGGTCATTCATATAGAAAACAGTATTCTTCTATAAATTAGACACTTTGGTCTAATTTCCCACTTTTCAAAATCTGACTTTAAATAGGCATTATGTTATTATTGTTAGATTATTTTAGAATATTATTTTTTACATAATGCTGAACGAAAAATCCTGATACAAATAAATATATGCTGAAAAGGTAGAACTGAGGTACAAATGAGTATATACTGTATATAAAAATGTTAAAAATAGTGAAAACCAAATAAGGTATAAGAATGCAGGAGAGCAGGACAGTCATTTTCTTCAGGCAGGTGGGGGATGTTTGAGAGAGGCCGTGAGGAGGACCTCAGATGTCCTGTTCATAGTCCATTTCTTAACCTGGGTGGTGTTACACAAATATGTACTGTTTGTGATAATTCATTGAACTGTCTATTTTTGACTTTTCCATTTTTTAGTTGTATGTTATGCTTCAATAACAATATTTATTTAAAAGAGATACTGAAGTCTATTAAAAATACTATCACTTGTAATGTTTTGCAACAAGAGAAACAATATCAATTAAATTTGATACATTTTATTTAAAATAACATGCTATATAAGTTCCATTATTTCTATTTTTTTTCCTTTTATACTATGTATATTAATATATATTCACCAAATGTGATCATTTCTTATTTCTGGATTTATGTTTTATGATATGAATATTTTCTATTTCATTCTATTACTTTATATTTTCATATGAACATGCATTGCTTTCATATAAAAATAAAGTTATTATTCTCAAAATACATAACATTTGGTATGGCCTATTTCAAAATATGTATTTGGAGAATATTAGAGAAATCTCTTAAAATTTGAAAACAGTTTACCTCTTACAGGAGGTAAGAGAAAACTGATTAATGCAAAAAAAAAGTAGTATTTGATAGAGTTGTAATGCACTCTGAACTCATATAACCAAGATTTCAGTGACAAAATAAATTCAGACAGAAAGAATTCTTTAACTGAAACACATGGTCTTAGAGAAATTAATACATAAATGCTAGAAAATGTCTATCAATAGTAATCTTTTCTTGGTCCAATTATATGGGAAGAGTTCTACAAAGTTCTGAATAAAAGGATATTGATTCTCTTTAGGGAATTAAGTCATTACCTATGGAAGAGAAATTTGTAGAAGACAACCACCATGAAAAGAGACACTGAGACTAATGGATTTCTAGGTTTTTGGACTAATTGGATGAGCTCAATATATTGTAAAGGAACAGGGGAGTGGTTAGGGCTAAGGGACAGAAATCTATTTGCTTGGCTACTTTGGGCTAAATGTGAAAATTAAACTAGCTTAAACAATATGGTGAATTTATTGACTTATGTGACAAAAAGTATAGCAGTGGCTCAGGCTTCAGGCCAGTTAAATCAAGAAACTAGGTCACAATTTTGCAATTCTCTCAACTCTGCATTCTTTCATGTATTGATATTTTTCTTTCATGATCACAAGATGGCTGCTGGTAATAACAAGAGTTACATCTTCCTTGTGCACACCTATCAGAAAGAACATATCCTACAGTCATGGATCAAAAGCTCTCAGTTTCACTAAGATTGAAATAATGATAGGGGAGCCCACAGAACAGGAGCCTTTGGGGCAGCAATCTGGAGGAAGCTGGACAGGGAGATAGATTGCTCAAGATAAAATCATGAGTTTTTAGCCCTGTGCTTGGAAATCATGGACAGCTAAGCCCCACCCTCAGGGCAAAGGGCCAGGGTGAGCCTTGACTCCCACGGGCCACCCAGTGAGAAGGAGCATTCTCTGAGTGTGGAAGGGTTATGGTGAGGAGTGGAGAAGGGTTTCTTTTCTGTGGGTTTGGTTGCCTGGACCACCTTTGAGCTTTGGGGAGCACACCAGCTGGCTCAAAGTGGCACCAGGCTGAGGGGAGAGGCAAATCTGCTGAAGAAGCCTGATTTACCTAACCGCCCTGGGATACAGAGGCTTGGCCTGATAGAGGGCAGAATCAGCCAATTTAATAGTTCCGTGCTGAGGACTATCAGAATTTCAACTCTCCTAAGGGAGTCAGGCAGTGGGAAGTGCTTAATAAGATTCCAAGAGCCTATTTAGGGTCCCCTGGCAGGAGGGGGTAGTCTAGAAAAGGCTTGAAAAACGTTTCTGTGTGGTGAACTCAGTCATCAGGGTCCCATTTGAATTTCAAAAGGGAACTCAACCTGACCAGGAGAGGGGAGGGGGGATCTGCTCATACAGCCTGCTGAATCCTGCTGCGCTAGGAGAGTAAAACCTGCCCAGGGGAAAGTGACTGAATAGCTTTCTAAAGAGCTAACTGATCCAATTAGAAAGGAAGCTCAGGGGAGGAGTTTCTGCCTTGAATATATGAGGTCCCTAGTCTGATTCCTGACTCCTCTAAGAGTGGTGATATAACATCCAGGGATATCTAACATCCAGCTGATACTTTAGGACAGGGAAAACGTAGACATTATTTTTGTACTTGTTTCTTTTGGGTCCCTTATTTTATTTTATTTTTTTAAAGGTTACTTAAAAAATTTTTAACTTAGTTTACTTGCTAAAACCCACCTCAAAACCAGCAGAGAGAGGCCTGTAGGGTAATTTATGATGAGCATAGGCAGCCTGAGAAGCTTCACAAGGGCCCAAGAAGAAATGCTGTTCTTCCTTAGCTTTGCTTGACTGCTTGCTTGTGTGTTTGTTTGGGTTTTTTTTGTTTTTTTTTTTTCATTTCTTGTTTTTCTTTCCTCACTCCTCTACCACCACCACCCCTTTTTTAATTAGGTGCTGCTAGCTTGTTTCTTCTTTGCTGTGCTTCTTCTTTCTTGATTTCACATTTTCTGTGTATACTGATTTTGGCTACCAATACTATCTCTTTTTCTTCCTTCATCTTTCTATTTTCTGCTTTCTGTTGTGGTTCTTACATTCCACCTTTCTCTATTTAGTCCTCAACTTTTCTGGTTTCAATTTCTATCTTGTTTATTCTTTTTTCTTTTTTTATTATCATAAACTTTTTTCTTTCTGTCCTTTCTTTACTCTTTCTCTTCTCATCATTCTGGCCTTTTAAATCATTCTATATATTTTTCTCTACTGTGTTTCCCATTTCATTGTAGGTACTCCACTTATTTATTCCTATTACTCTACACTGCTTACATGAGTTAAATATTCATTTTACTAAGTCTTATACGGTCCCTCTTCTAACATTTTTTATTATTATTACTATTATCCTTTTTCTTTTCGTACCCCTTTCACTTTTTCTGGCCTTAATCTTTTTCCTTCAAGGGAACATAGAAAACAGCAAGGAAATAGAATAAGAAGAACAAAGTGTCAAAGAGAAAACTTAACACACACACAAAACCAGCAACTAAATAAAACTCTACAGCAGAGAGAGAAGCTAATCAACTGAATAAACCCATCAAGATAAAAAGATGACCAGAGGGCAACAAAAAATTACAAACCATACTAAGAAACAGGAGCACATGAACCAGTCCAATGAATAAACTAAAAACCAGGAAGAGATGCAGAACATTGATCAACTAATCAAAGCTGTCCAAACAAATATCATGGATCAACTTAATGAAGTGAAGGAAGAGATTAAGGATATTAAGAAAGAAGACACTGGGAGAACATATTGAAGAAATTGTAAAAAATACATAAAAAGATAACAGATATAATGGTGATGAATGGCAGATTCCAAGAAATCAAAAAGACACTGGAATCACATAAAAGCAGATTTGAGCAGGCAGAAGAAAGAATTAGTGATGTGGAAGACAGTACATCTGAAATTAAACAGATAGTAGAATGGATAGATAAAAAGATTTTTTTAAAAATCCAGCAGGGACTTAGGGATTTAAATGACAACACAAAATGCACAAACATAAGCATTATAGACATCCCAGAGGGAGAAGAGAAGGAAAAGGGAACAGAAGGAGTGTTGAAGGAAATAATGGCTGAAAACTTCCCAACCTCATTGAGGTACATGGACATACATGTCCAGGAAGCACAGCACACCACAAACAGTATAAGTCCCAACAGGCCTACTCCAAGACATATACTTGTCAAAATGTCCAATGCTCAAGACAAAGAGAAAATACTGAAGGCAGCAAGAGAAAAGAGAACCATCACATACAAGGGAAACTCAGTAAGAGTAAGTGCTGATTTCTCATCTGAAACCATGTAAGCAAGAAGGCAGTGGTATGACATAGTCAAGGTACTAAAAGAAAAAAACTTCCAGCTAAGAATTCTCTATCCAGCAAAGGTAGCATTCAAAATGATGGAGAGTTCAAAATATTCACAGATAAACAGAAATTAAGAGAGTATGCCAATAAGACACCTGCCCTTCAAGAAATACTAAAGGAAGTTCTACAGGTTGAAAGAAAAAAAAAAAAAAAAAAAACAGGAGAGAGAGAGTTGGAGGAGAGTGTAAGAACAACTAAAAACACAAAAAGAGAAATAAAAACAACATATGACATAGATAAACCCAAAGAAAATATGGCTGATGTAAGAAATTCCTTGACAGTAATAACATTGAATGTTAATGGACTAAACCTACCAGTCAAGAGGCACAGATTGGCAGAATGGATAAGGAAATATGACCCATCTATATGTTGTTGACAAGAAACCTACCTTAGACCCAGGGATTCAAGGAGGTTGAAAGTGAATGGCTATAAAACAATTTTACAAGCAAACAAAAACCAAAAAAGGGCAGGAGTAGCTATACTAATAATGTACAAAATAGACTTTAAATGCAAAACTATTGTAAGAGACAAAGGTGGACACTATATATTATTAAAAGGGGTAACCTTTCAAGAAGAAAGAACAATCATAAATATTTATGCACCTAATCAGGGCACCTCAAAATACATGAGGCAAACACTGGAAAAACTAAGCGGAGACATAGACACCTCTACAATTTAGTGGGAGACCATTAGACAGAAACATTATCACCATTAGACAGGACATTTCAACAGATAATCAATAAAGAAACAAATACTCTGAATAATACATTAGAGGATCTGGACCTAATAGACATATACAGAACATTACACCCAAATCCACTGGGATATACATTCTTCTTGAGTACACATGGATCATTCTCCAAGATAGACCACATGCTAGGCCACAGAACAACTCTCAATGAATTCAGAAGGATTGATATTATACAAAGTAATTTCTCTGACCACAATTGAATGAAGCTGGAAATCACTAAGGGCCAGATTAGGCACAAAGATATGGAAGTTAAACAACACACTCTTAGAAAAACAGTGGCTCAGGGAGGAAATCTCAAAAGAAATCAGTAACTACCTTGAGACAATTGAAAATGACAATACAACACATCAAAACCTATGGGAAGCTGTCAAAGCTGTATTGAATGGGAAATTCGTAGCCATTAATGCATATATCAAAAAAAGAAGAAAACTAAAATTGAAGACCTAACTGCACACCTGTAGGAATTGGAAAAATCAGCAACAAACTAACACCAAAGGAAATAGAAAGAAGGAAATAACAAAGATTAGAGCAGAACTAAACAAAATAGAAAATAAGAAAGCATAGAAAAAGAAAACAAAACAAAAAGCTGGTTCTTTAAGAAGATCAATAAAATTGACAAACCCTTAGCCAGACTAACATACAAAAAGAGAAAGCAGATGCAAATACACAAAATAAGAAATGAGGAAGGGAATATCACCACTGACCCCACAGAAATAAAGAGTATTATAAGAGGATACTTCAAAAAATTATATGCCAACAAGAATGATAAATTAGAGGAAATGGACAAATTTCTAGAAACTCACAAGCAGCCTACATTGATGAAAAAAGAAATTGATGAACTCAATCCAATTACAAGTAAAGAGATAGACTCAGTCATCAAAAACCTCCCAACTAAGAAGAGCCCAGGACCAGGCAGCGTCACAGGTGAATTCTACCAAACATTCCAGAAAAAGCTAACACCAATCCTGCTTAAGCTCTTCCAAAAAATAGAATTAGAAGGAACATTGCTTAACTCATTCTATGATGCCAACATTACCCTAATACCAAAGCAAACAAAGATGCCACAAGAAAGGAAAATTACAGGCCAATCTCTCTAATGAACGTAGATGCTAAAATCCTCAACAAAATACTTGCTAATCACATTCAGAAACATGTCAAACAAATTAAACACCATGACCAAGTGGGTTTCATCCCATGTATGCAAGTATGGTTCAACATAAGAAAATCAAGCAGTGTAATACACCACATAAACAGATTGAAAGAAAAAAATTCACATGATCATCTCTATAGATGAAGAAAAAGCATTTGACAAAATGCAGCTCCCTTTCCTCATAAAAAACACTACAAAAGATAGGAATAGAAGGAAATTTTCTGAACATGATAAAGGGTATATATGAAAAACCCACAGCTAACATCATCTTCAATGGTGAAAACCTAAAATCTTTTCTCTGAGATCAAGAACAAGACAAGGATGCCCACTATCATTCCTCCTATTTAACATTGTCTTAGAAGTACTTGCTCAAGCACTGAGGCAAGAAAAAGATATAAAAGGCATCCAAATTGGAAAGAAAGAAGTAAAAATTTCACTATTTGCAGACAACATGATCCCATACATAGAAAGCCTTGAGAAATTTACAACAAAGCTTCTAGAACATATAAAGGGGTTTGGTAAAGTAGCAGGCTATCAGGTCAATGCTCAAAAATCAGTAGAATTTCTGTACATGAGTAACGAGCAATCTGAGGAGGAAATCAAGAAAAAAATACCATTTACAACAGCAACTAAAAGAATCAAATACTTAGGAATAAATTTAACTAAAGATGTAAAGGACTTATATACAGAAAACTACACAACACTGTCAAAGGAAATCAAAAAAGACTTAAATAAATGGAAGAATATTCCCTGTTCATGGATAGGAAGACTAAACATCATCAAGATGTCTATCCTACCCAAACTAATCAACAGATTTAATGCAATCCCAATAAAATCAACACCATATTTTTTAAGGTATTGGAAAAACTAACTACAAAATTTATTTGGAAGGGTAAGAGGTCCAAAATTGCCAAGGACATATTAAAAAGAAAAATGAAATTAGTGATATCACACTACCTGGCTTTAAAACATACTACAAAGCTACAGTGGTCAAAACTTCATGGTATTGACACAAGGATAGACATACTGACCAATGGAACCAAATTGAGTGTTCTGATATAGATCCTCACTTATACAGTCATCTGATATTTGACAAGGCCACCAAGCCCACTCAGTTGGGAGAGAATGGTCTCTTCAACAAATGGTGCTTGGAGAACTGGATATGCATATCCAAAATGATGAGAGAGGAATACCATCTTACACCTTGTACAAAAATCAACTCAAGATGGATCAAAGATCTAAATATAAGAACCAAGACCATCAACACCTTGGAAGATAATGTAGGGAAGCATCTACAGGATCTTGTAGTAGGAAATGGTTTCATGAACTTCACACCCAAAGTATGAGCAGGAAAAGAAAAAAATAGATAAATGGGACCTCCTCAAAATTAAAAACTTTTGTACCTCAAAGGACATTATCAAGAAAATAAAAAGCAGCTTACCCAATAGGAGAAAATATTTGGCAACCATATATCTGATAGGAGCCTAATATCTTGCGTATATAAAGTAATCCTACACCTCGAAAATAAAAAGACAAAGAACCCATTTAAAAAAATGGGCAAGCGATCTGAAAAGACTCTTCTCCAAGGAAGAAATACAAATGGCTAAAAAGGACATGAAAAGATGCTCAACATCGCTGGCTATTAGGGAAATGCAAACCAAAGCTATGATGTGATACCATCTTACACCCATTAGAATGGTGGTTATTAAAAAAACAGCAGACTATAAGTGTTGGAGAGGATGTGAAAGAATGTGAACCCTCATCCACTGCTGGTGGGAATGTAGAATGGTCAAGCCACTGTGGAGGACAGTTCAGCAATTCCTCAGAAAACTAACTATAGAACTTCCATATGATACAGCAATTCCATTGCTGGGTATATACCCAGATGAATTGAAAGCACAGACACAAACAGATATATGCACACCAATGTTCATAGTGGCATTGTTCACTATTTCCAAAAGTTGGAATCAACCCAGGTGCCCATCAACAGATGGATTAACAAAATGTGGTACATACATACAATGGAATAATACTCAGCTGTAAGAAGGAATAAAGTGCTAACACACAGGATAACATGGATGAATCTTGAAGCCCATATGTTGAGAGAAGCAAGCCAGGCATTGAAGGATGAACAGTACATGACCTCACTGATGTGAATTAAGGAAATTGAGCAGTCTCAGAGAGCTACTGTCTGGAAGATAGGTTTACAAGAAATAGAAAGAGAAGAGAAGGTTGTGAGCCATCTCCCATACAGACGTAATCTATGGTAAGGTGATAGAATGTAGCTGCATAGTGAAGGGATAGAACAGGGTGGTGATATTATTGGGTTGGGTGGTGCAGGGTTGACAGGTAGGTAGATTGGGAAGGGTGGGTTAGAAAGTCCAGGGTAATGGGGGAGAGGGTTGGGAGAGGAGCCAGGGAACACTGGGGATTTGTGGGTATGCGGTTGAAAATACGGAGCTGGGAATGCTCTTATGGCAATAAGACAAGGAAGGGTTACTGGTTTAGGGTGCTGGCTGGGGGGACATTTGGAACAGGGCATGCCTGGAGCAGGCTTCTAGGGAATGAGTGTTCATTCTGTCATAATGTGTTGTATCAGTGGGTGGAGACCCACATTATGAGCAGGAAGGAGTTGGACTCCCATCCTTGGAATGACCAATTTGTTTAGAAATAGACATACGGGAGTCTCTTGAGAGCAAAGGCGGTTCCTAATAGGGGAGGACAAACCAGTGTGTCAAGTCCTCACTCTTGTTGCATGTAACTATGAATCTTGTCATCCAACGAGTCAAGCCAGGAGGTCACTGTGGGCCCCAGGAGGATGGGGAGGGAGGAATAGAATAGATCGAACAGGGTGTATTTAGTGGTCAGTGGAAATGTTTTGCATTACCTTACAGTGATGGACACAGGACATGGTAAATATCATCAAAATTTATAGAAGTGTACGGTCGAAAATGTAAACCATAGTGTAAACCATTGACAATATTTAGTAGCTATGTTTCACTATTTGTATATCAGTTATAACAATGCTACCATTCAGATATAAAAAGGTATTCATATGCAGGGGAGGAAAGGGGAGGATGTTGGGTATGAGAGTCTCCTGTATTCTGTGTGTAACTTTGCCATGACCTAAAACTTCTTTGAAAACAAAATGGAAAATCGTGAGACACTGGGGAATAAGAGGGGGAAGGTGTCATGGTACAGACTGGACACCAGACATTGTAGTGAAGAAAGGCAAAATATTAAAAAAAAATTTTTTTTACATTTTTCATTTTTTAATATCCCAATCTATTACTGTTATATTATTTTTAGTTTTTTAAATTTTTTATGTTTTTTATCCCTTATATTTAATCTTATCATTATTATTTCATTTTCCTATTAATTGTATTTGGCTATTGAAATGACTTCATCTTTGAAGAAGCTTTAAATCACAGAAGGGTTACAGCTGGGGCAGAGGAGGATCATTGGTGTGGGGTGTCAGTGATGGAGAATGCATGGGAGGAAGTTCACCTGAGCATACATATAAGGTATATAAAAATGTTCAAATGTTCATGGGGCATTGTCACAGAGGGTGGAGAATCACTCAATAAACGAGAGAATACTGAATTCCCATCCTGGTGAGCTCTGCCACATTCTCTAAGTGAGCAGCAACAGTTCCCCAAGTGCAGGGGCAGTGACTGGCAAAGGAGGATGATCCACTGATGGGCCCTTAATATTGATGATTAGGCTTATGAGTCTTTGCTCTTGAAATTGAAACTTAGCCTATTGTTATGGGGTACCTAAGGGTTGCCTCCTGAGACCCTCCTTGTTGCTCAAATGTGGCCTCTCTAATACAAACTCAGCATATGAATGCATTACCTTCCCCCCAGCGTGGGACATGACTCCCAGGCATAAGCCTCCCTGGCACCGAGGGATTTCTACCAAGTACCAACTGGATATGTGACTGGAAAAAGACCTTTAATAAAAGGGGGAAGAGGTAAAGACAAATGAGTTTATACGGCTAAGAGACTTCAAAGTGAGTCGAGACGTCATCCTAGAGGTAACATGAACATCTCAGTGGGATCTCATAGACTTCCAAAGTGGATACCACCCCAAATAGTGGGGCTTCTGAGGGCTCTGGAGACACCCAGGTCCTATGGTCAGGGCAGATAGGTCTGGATTTTGGTGCCTTGCCAGTGGACCCTACTTTGGAGTTTGTACTCCTGAGAGTGACAGAGTTGGACTCAATTATGTCTTCCCTGCACATAGCTCATCTGTCCCTTCTATTCAAACCTATACTTGGTGTTGGAGTTTGTTGTGTGCATCCAGAGACTCGAGTCTTTGGCTGTCCATGTGCCAGCTGGGCCCAGAACCTCAGTGGAGCTGCAACTCCTACTCTACAGCTCATTGGACTCACCCAGGACAACTGGTAGGGAGATGATGATGGACAATGGCTGTCCTACGGATGGAGAGAGTCTGCAGTTGCAGGCAGGATAGTCCAATCCATCTTCCCCATGGCATATAAGCCCCCTCGCAATTGAAGATGTAGTGGACATCATCATCCCAGAGTCCTCAGGATGGGGAGAAGAGCTATGGACTTGGGTGGACTTACTGGTATTCTACTATAGACATATTGTGATTCAAGCATTTGAAGAAATTACAACATTGATGTGGAGCCAGTGGCCACTGGAAGCTCTGGGGGCAAGGAGAAGGAAAAGCAGTTGTAATACAGGGGCATTTTCGGGACTTGGGAATTGTCTTGAGTGACACTGCAACGACAGATATAGGACATTTTGTATCATCACATAACATGCAGAACTGTGTGGGACAGCGTGTCGTCTACAATGTGAACTATGGTCCATGCTTAATGGCAAAGCCCCAGGATGTATTTATCAATTGCAATTAATGTGCCACACTAATGAAGACTGTTTAAGTGGGAGGTTGTGGAAGGTGTGGGAGGTGGGGCTTACGGGAATCCCTGTATTTTTTGTGTAACATTTATGTAATCTAAGTATCTTTTAAAAAATTGAAAAATTAAAAAGAAAAAAAAAAAGAAAGGAAATAATGATATACACAATTATTGGGCCAGTAAGATGTTATGTTTTGATTGACGTAGTCCTGGGTCGGTGCTTATCATTTACACATTTAGAACAAGGATATATTTCTAAAATTTGGTCTTGGGTTAACACCCCAAAAGCATTGGTGCTACCCAAAAGGGGACAATGAGTATTGGAAGAGATATATGGCTGTTATTTGGAAGAGAGACGGGTAGACAGAAAAACTAAGAAATAATTCACTTTATTTTAGTCTTTTTTTTTTTCTTTTTATGAAGACCACAATGAACTTCCCTATCGCTTTACTTCATTCCTTTTCCTCCACAAAACAAGAACAATACCACCACCATTGCTACATGGCCCATTTCAACATTTGAACTATACTCAGAAATCGAAATCCCAGAAACCAGAAATTGTGAGAATAAACTTTTATTTTGCCTTTTCCCTCATGATCACTTGGTCACAAAGTATGCTTGAGTCTACCTGCTATATATCTCTTTGAAATGGCTCTTCCATTCTAAACCTCTTTCCTCTTTTTGGCTTAGGGTTTCTTCATGTCTTGCCTAAATTAGTGCAATAGCACCATAAATGCTTTCCTCTGCATTTTATGATTTATCCTTTGATATTGTGTTTTATTCTGATTCTTTTTAATTTTCCTTCTGATCTAAGTTGCACATATATTAGCATGAAGTATTTCATATTATAATTTTTACTAACTGCTACTGGATATACCATCATGACTTTATTTACATTCCTTATATTGTTTCTTTGCGTTCTCTTTATGTTTCCATCAGTATTGCCAGAATTTTGCCTAACTTATAAAACTTTTCAAATAATTTGTTTTTATTTTATTTTTAAAAAGCTATTGATTATTGTCTATTTAATTATTCTATTTGCTTTACTATTTCCTCCTTATTTTGGAAGGTTTATTCTACTAACATTTTTCAATTTGCTAAACTGAAATCTTGGTTCTTTTATATGACATATGCATTTGAGGCTTAACATGATATTTTAAGTATGACTTCATATCCAACAAATTTTTATTGTCAGTTAGAAATATCTTATAACTTTATACATTGATTTATTTAAAAATGAGTTTCAAATTCCAAAAATTATTATTTAAATCTTCCTGATGTTATTATTAGGAAATTTGAGACTTTTTTGTGACCTATCATCATGTAAATTATTTGTATATATTTCTATGTGCTTGTGTATTTGCTAATTGTTGGCTATAGACTCCCAAGTATGTTAGAAAATGTATGTTTTTTACCTGGCTAATTAATTCATTTCCATTTATTTTTATTACATTCTCCTCAACCAAATTTCTCTATTTTTTTTTTTTTTAACTATTCTTTTCTTCGTTTTTCTGCTTCTCGTCAACGGTGAGGTGATCGATGACTCCACCTTTATCTGTGAAGAGAAAGCTGACCGATGGCCCTGCTGGGGCAGGTGACCCTAGGGAAGGCGGGGATCAGCCTCTGATCCTGAGCGCTGACGCAACTCCAGTGCGGGACAAGGCGGCGACTGCGGTAACTGTGAAGAGGCACAAGAATGACAGCAGGACAGAGGGCGTGCTGATGAATGACGATGCTCTTCAGATTTTAGCATTAAACCCGAAAAATACGAAAACCGTTCTTATGAAGAAAAAAAGCAGTTTCTTAGAGATTATTTCCACAAGAGACCATATCCTAGTGAAAAGGAACTAGAACTGTTATCCTCACTCTTGTGAGTGTGGAAAGTTGATGTGGCTTCCTTTTTTGGAAACAGAAGATATATTTGCATGAAAGCAATAAAAAATCACAAGCCTTCTGTACTTTTAGGCTTTGACATGTCTGAACTTAAAAATGTTAAACACAAACTGAACTTTGAGTATGAAGCACAAAACTTGTAAAAAAAAAAAAAGTTAAGAAATTTCCCTCTTTCCTACTTTATATGAATTGACTTATTTTTTTCTTTATTACATTTTTACCCTATACTATTGTAAACAACCACCAGATTAATTCTTTAAAATGAAACAATAATCAATAACTTCCCTGTTTAAAATCCCCCAAGAGTTCTGGATTTGTGTTACTTCAAAAGATGAGTTAACACGATTTATTACACTGAAAACTCTTGCTCTTTACTTGGAAATATAACTCATGGTTATCAAATAAATCTGCTTTAATATGAAAGAAAATTTGTAAATGAGTCAAAAGAAACTGTCTTGAGAAAGTTAATTTTCTTTAACCACTCATGTGATTTGAAGATACTGTCAGTAACATCTTAAATTCAAATGTATTTTAAACACAACAGACTTGCTAATGATGAAGAAAAGCTGTTATGAAACATGCAACTTTATTTTCCATGTATAGAAAAATAGCATTTAAGGCAGATTACCTAAATATATAGGAAAGAAAACACTGCACAGGTTATACTACACGGGGTATAAATGCATATCATGTTGTAAATATGTGTTAGAGAAATATTCAGTATAATATATTTTTCAGCAATGGGGTACCTATCTGAAAATGATGTTTAAAATGGACTGTTGGTTAATAGCAAAGGCTAGAGAGAAAAAGCCATTTAAAATTTATAAAACTTTATGCTTATTTTGATTCTCTACCTTGAACTATACAGAAAATGGTTCCCTCCACAATATCTTCCAGCAGTGAGCACATTGACTGACTTAAGGGTTTGAAATATCCTTGTCCTCATTTCACAGTCTTGCAGTACTTAGAACCACAAATGCCAACTGCTTCCCTCCCCAAATTTCTTAATACAAACACACTTGGAGCAACAAGGCAAAGGATGACAGGGGAAAAGGTGAAGAAAATGAAGAGGAAATTCCAGTCTGCATGCATACAGATTAATCTAAATCACAGCAGCGGGGCACAGATCCCAAACCTTAGGCTCTGTGCCTGAACCTCCCCACCAGTTCTTTCACCACACCCACACAGACAAACACACATGTCAAGGATACTTCCCATATTAACCACAAAACTCAGTATTCTCTCTATAGATAATCCTTTGTGTCATGAAGATGTCATCCACATTTTACTGCAATTCTTTCCACTTAAATCATAATCTCAGAGCTTCAATACTCATAGATGACCTTCTCTCCCTTTTCTACAATTCATTAGTGCATTTTTACCCAAATATAATCTGGTCCCATCCAAAACAAGGACCTTGGACTCCAGTTTTCTTAATATGAATTAGAAGATACTTTTTTGTTAGTTTATGAAAATAAAGATAAGTTTAATATCTAAGTTATCTCAATATCTCTTATAAAACTACATGCCATTTGATCACATTCAACCATTTTTTTTCTGACTTTCTTTAAAAATGTCTAAATGAATACCTAAGGAATAGAAAAAATTTGGTGCATATACAACCTAAATGCCCCCATTATACAAAACACATTTAAGCCTTCATCAAGTGAATTAACTTATGAGAAATCAAATTGAAAATGCTACAATCAAGTAGGAATTTAACTAGGAGAAGAAAGGTCAAGTTTTTTAAATAAGCAATTTTACCAAATAATCTTTCCCAAACTTTCACTGTGAACTACAAAAGTCTTAGGAAAAAAATAAACTTGTGTTATGTGAGTGTGCAGGAGATAAAAATGGGGAAATGTTCTGAAGAAAATGTTAGTGAAATAGTTGCATAAACTATGAGACAAAGAAAGGTATATTTATATTAAGATTTATTACCACAATCTGTCTCTGGCTGGCTTATATAATGTGTGAAAGCTCCTGTGTAGGTACAGACTATTACCTTCCAGCACTGTTCATTGTTCCATTCTTCTGGGAATAGAAGCAATATTCAGTGAGACATAAAAGTGCTGTTTTATCTCCAATTATATAAAATTCCATAGCATTGCTTTTAATGCTTATATGCTTTAGAAATACTCATAAAAAGATCATAACACACATTTATCCCAAATGCCAGAATGAAATTCAAGTCAAAATGCATATTTTGAAGAGATATCTTTTGTTTTTAATAATATTGCTTATTTGAGTTGTTATAGTCACCAGAGTTTAATTTCCAAAGTTTATGCATCTGTTTCTAATAAAGAGAGGGGTGATAGGAGCAAAAATTCAGCACATTGTTCTTTACATTAGCACTAAGTGTACTAAGCCATACGAAATGACATTTTATAAAATAAAAAGGTAAGACTGGGGCAGTTCCAATTAAAAACTAGGCCATAATGATACATATGAAAATTTGTCATACATGTGTATGCATGTAAATGCACATAGATATATATTTATATAAGTTTGCATATTCATGTATGTATGTATATATATTTAATAATTGAATTTCATCACTTTTATTTAGTTCCTTTTCTTTCTAGAATTTTCCTTTTAAAGGTTTCAGCCAACCTCTAATCATCAATTAAGTAAACAGCTACATTTCTAGAGTAATTGTTAGGGTAGAAAATGGATATCACTAAAGATCTTTAAAATCTTAATACTCACCTTTTTTTTTACTCAAAACATATTTATTTAATGCTAACTGTGTGCCAAGAACTATATTAGGTGCTGAGTGTGTAATGATGAACAAAATAAATACAGTCTCTCCGTTTTCATGCATATCAATGAGTGGGGAAAATTATTCAAGTCAAAAAGGTAGGGAAATGATGCTATTGTGCTGAGGGAGCTCAAGAGAAGAAGAAACTCCACATCCAAATTATGGAGTTCAAGAAAGAGTCTTGGGAAGAAAAGAACTCTATTTTAGATCTGAGGAAGAATTTATGTTGGTGAATTTTATGTGGGAGTATGGGAGCAGATTTGGGATACATATATATTGAAACTGGTAATGCATGTTTGAGAATGGCATTTTGGGGGAATTTATGTAATATCAGTATGAGCAAAGAATCTGTATGGGAAAAATCAGGAAAAGTATAAAAGCCAGGAGACATGCAGCACTGTAAGCACATTTTAGACTTTAGAGTTTGTTTTTTTTTTAACAATATCAATATTTATTAATAATATTTCAATGAATCAGTTTTAGCATAGTCATAGGCATAGAATGGACACAATTTATCTACATTTGAAATATGCTGCATTGGAATGCTGATTGTTTTCTTTGGAAATATTTTGCATATGTAAACCATATTAACTAAGAATAATGCATGTTCTTCCCTAGTTTCTGAACACAGGAATATGGACTGACCTCCAACATGCATTCCAAGTTTACTCAATACGCATTGTATTTATGACCAATTTCTCTCAAAAATTTTTTCATTGCCTTTTTTAAAATTTTTTATTGTGGGTAAAAATCAAGTTTTTCACAATACATACCAATATTTGTAATTTAGAGTTTGACTTAAGAAAAATAGTGTAGCAGTTTGGCATTATTTATGAATTCCAAAAATAGCTATTGTACTATGTTTGTAAACTGGTCTGCTCCTCTGGGCATATTAGATTATATTGGATTCCGAGGTTTCACTTTTACTTGATTAAATAATGTTTGGGGCTCTGATTGGGCCACATCAGTAAGACGATGAATGCCTGCCCCCGTGATGGGTGGGGACTCACAGAGAAACTGCACTGCAGAGAAGGGAGCTGGAGCCCCAGGAAGTAAACACACAGAAAAGTGGATATGTTAGACACAGCAGAGGCTCTGGGAAGAGAGACAAGAAGTTTGCCTGATAGTCTACAGCTGACCTGTGGAGAGAAGTGAGCAGCTGAGCCTGGAGAAGAATGAACCCTGGGAGAGAGATGAGACTTATCCTAGCCTACAGCTGATACTGGAAGAAACTGGGACCACAGAGCCAAGAGAGGAAGAGGAAGCCTGAACCCTTGCAGATATCGTTAGCCATCTTGTTCCAACACGTGGTGATAGACTTTGGTGAGGGAAGTGAATTATACTTTATGGCCTGGTAACTGTAAGCTTCTACCCCAGATAAATACCCTTTATAAAAGTCAACAGATTTTTGGCATTTTGCATCAGCACCCTTTTGGCTGCCTAATACAGATAGTCTGCATTCAAATAGAAAGTAGAAAGCTGGAAAAATGCATTTCTCCCAATATAACTATAAGAGAAAGCCAGATTATAACCCCCTTGAACTCATTTATGAGCTGATATAACAGGGCAACTAAGCATGAATCTAAGGAAAATAGAGGTCCCTCCAAAAAGACTCTGGATGCAAACTCTGGTTCACTTGAGGCAAAACACAGGAGAAATAGAAGTCAAACCAGGTATTGAAGGAAACTTTCTCAAACTCCTAAGGAGCATGCACCTACAGCTGATGTTATATTTAGTGGTGAAAATAATTTTGCTCCCACAATGTTCAGAAACAAGTGTTATCACCACTCCTATTCAACACCATATAGGGGTTGCCTCTAAATCCTCCTTGCACAGTTCCATTATTTAGTCTCCCAAAATTCAGTCCACTTCCATCATCTACTCATCAACTTAATCATACCACTTATGTATATGAAAATAGTGCACCTGTTAATTATGGAAAAGGAAAACCATGAATTTTAGAATGAAGTTAGCATAGCAAGACTTTGTGTCTCAATCTATAAATTTCTAAGAACTCTTCAAAAAACCCCTTCAGAATGCTTTAGAATCAGACCTGTTTTATTTCAAGCACTGTAATCCAAAGTCATGTTTTTTTCTTTAGAGACCATTATTTTACTCAATATTATTTTCTTTGTTCATTTAAATACTATTTATATGGTAACAAATAGGTGCTTGCAAATAATATTTTACTGTATCCTTACTACAAACTTTTGAATTTATTATTATCTCTACTTCAACCAAGTAGTCCCAAGAAAATCTAAGAATATTGACCACAGCCCAACAGGTAGGTAAGTGTATGAGTCAGGCCTTGAATCTTATTTTTTAATTCTAAATTTAGTGCATTTTGCACAATTGGAGCTGATAGTACAACCATCTGCCATGTTAATATACAGTACATATTAAATATTAAAACAACTACAGTTTTAATATTATAGGTTTCTACTCATCTATCTTCCTGAAAATTGATTTAGATACCCAGAATCCTATTTGTGCTCAAAGTGATTTAAATCATCAGACTCCTAAGCATAACACTTTGCTTTTCAAGTAAAGACACAAGATCCAGAGACATTAAATCTTATGCCTATACTCCACGTTGTGTTAGTTTGTTTTTCCTGAAAGCTTCAAAGTATATTTTCATTTCATTTTGACTTGATTATCAAAGATCATATCAAGTATAATATTCTCTTTACAAGTGATACTAAGTTGTGGTTTGAGATATTCTTGTGTCATAAAAACTTTCTATTTGTACACAGATCTGTCACACTTTCAAGGAAATAGAAACTTTAAGTTCCCACCTGATCTGTCATAAATCCCCCATTTGAATTTTACAGACAATTCATTTAGGCAAACAGAAACGGATATAGACATGGTTTAGATGCATTAAGAAATTCCTTGTCTTTTTAATAAAAATTTGCACTTTTGTATAAAACATAAGTAACTCAACAGTTTACAAATACCATTTCAATTATCCTTCATTCATAGCTGGAAAAATACATAGCATCACACTTACATGGTAAAATGGAACAAAGAGAAGCTGAATAACTAGTCAAGTTAATATGTATCTAAGCAGATCAGAACAAGTTCTAGCTTGTTCTGTTCCTTCAGACGTTTCTAAAAAGAAATACAGATTGGCAACTCCTTCACCCTTTGCCCTATGATCAAATTAAAAATTGCTGAATCATAAACCATGAAACTTTGGAAGAATCATGGGATTGTTGATAAAGTCATAAAGTCATTGTATACAAATATCTGTAGTCTCTCTTATATTGAATATTTATTTTCTTAAAAAATGATATAAATATACATGTGTTTTCTTAATTTTGTTCTGTAAAATTAATTTTCTTTTCTTATTGCCTTCCCTCTCTGAGGGAATGTACTTCAATATCATTATTTTGAGCATGATAAAAGGGTAGAGTTGGTCTCACAGAAAGTTTGATTCATGACATTATGAATCAATTTTTATTTTTACTGCTATTTTTAATTTACTGCATTTCTTGAGTTCAAAGGTGGTCTGAATTCTATTGCAGCTTGTTTTTGTTGAACTTAAGACATTTAGCAACTTTGACTTTTGCCTGGTGCTTATTGAGTGTCCTTGCTATGGTCATTCACTGTGATCACAATCAGAGCCTCAGATGCATTAAATTAGAAATTTGACTGTTAATGCTTCCAGAAATGATCATGTTATTGGGAAACATTTATGTTAATCTCAGAAAAGAGTGATGGAAGAGAAAAATAGAGAGCATGCTTTTATCTTATCAGTGAAAATCTCTATTGGTGTTTTCTCTGTTATTCCCCATTCTTCTAACACTATCATGATTTTCTGTGGACATTCTGTTATGTCTCACTCTCCATTGTTTTGCTTTTGGAGGGGCCATCCCCATTACCCAGATCTAAGAGAAAATAAGTGATCCAATCCTGGATAATGGTTGGTTTAATTTTTATAAGTGTACCAGATATTTATAGATGGTTTGCCATGCAACAAGCAGTTTTTCAGGGATTGGTGATACAGTGATGTAGTAAACAGACAAGGCCAACAATTACTATTTTTTTCCTGTAATAAACTTTACTTTTAAAAAGATTTTAAGTTACAGAAAAGTTGCATCAAAATTAGAAGGGATTCCCATATACCCTACTCTCTCCCCCTCACACATCTTCCCCTATTAATAACATCTACAAGAGTGTGGTACATTTATTACAATTGATGAATAAATATTGACGCATTGCCACTAACCAAGGTGTATCATTTACATTGTGTTTTACACTTAATTTCAATGCTCTAAAGATGCCCTATGTACCACCTATTAGTCCCTCTCTTTCCCCTTGGAACCTCTGATAACCACTATCTTTATATCAACGTTACGTGTTCCTCCATTGCTACAATATTATAAGTTTACTTTGTCCATGGTTGCAGTCCCCCATTATATTTGTTCATTCCTCATCCTTGAGGATAGTGATGCCTGCTCTGTCTGCTTCAGATTAAGAGGGGGTTTAGAGCTTATGGGGCAGATGGAAGGAACTGTTTTGCTTGCAGTTATAGATACTCTCTGTTTATTGGGATAGGGTTTGTCCATCACCATCATTTTGTTAGATGTTCTGGCGAGTCTGATGAACTGGAGAGTAGGTGTTGCCTGCAACTCTGCTGAAATTCAGGGCTCAACCAGCATGTAAACAGACGGAAGAGTTAAGTCTCTCAGACATGTATTTAATGGGTATAGTGCTAATTATAGGCTCAGATAAAAGGGGCAAAAGAAGCATGTGTAGGGAAATTATAAATGAATCAAACTCTTTTACGTTAGGGAAATAGATTGTCACATATTCCAAAGTAAAGCCCACTGACAGGATGCTGATTTCAAGGGGTTGTGTGCCCTGTCTAGATCACTTGAGAGCCCCCAGGAGCCCCCCTGTTTGAGGCTTTGTTTAATGTGGCAGATAGTGAGATCTGCCTAAGACATGCATAAGTGTAACCTCTGGAATGACCTCCCGGCTCATTTTGAATTGTCTTAGCTGGAAAAACTCTTTTGTATTTAATATTTCCCGTTTTGGTTAAGGTCTTTTTCCAAATGAATTTCTGATTGGTGCTTGATATTAATCCCTGGGTGCCAGGGAAGCTTATCCTTCGGGAGTTAAATCCCATGCTGGGGAGAAGGTAGTGCATTTATTTGCGGAGTTTGGCTTAGAGAGAGGTCACATTTGAGTAACAAGGAGGTTCAGGAGTTAAGTCTTAAACAATAGTTATTATTAGGCTAAGGTTCAGTTTTACAAGAATAAGGTTTATAAGTATATTCATTAATATTGAGGGCTCGGCATATTGGTCTATTTCCTTTTATTAGGCACTGCCTATATATTTGGAAGTTTCTTGCTCTTCTATTAGAGAATGTAGCAGGACCCCTAAGCATGGAAATTGAACATTTTGTTGGTTATTGTGTGGGTCTCCACCCACTGAGATAACACCCTATGACCACAAGAACACATTCAAATTCCATAGAAGCATATCCCATGTGCACCCTTCCCCACACATGCCAACACCCTGCACCAGTGACCTTTCCCTGCCATATTTGCCAAAAGAACATTCCTGCAGTTGTATTCTCAACCACAGACTTCCACCCCTCCAAAGTTCAATTTCCCCTGGTTCCATGGATAGCCCACCCGACCCCCCATCCCCACTCACCCTCACACTCCAGCACAATTGACCCTACTCACATCCCTGTACCACCATCACCTCCATCCACTGCCCAACCACCCCCATCCACCTTATCATAAATTCTGCCCAGATTGAGCATTGGGTCACCACTCTGTACTTCCTTGTATCTCCTGATAACCCATTTCCAGACTCTACCTCCATGAGTCTGCTCAATATCCTTAGTTCATATCAGTGAAATCATGCAACATTTGTCCTTTAGTGACTAGCTTACTTAACTCAACATAAGGTCTTTGAGATTCAACCATGTTGTCACATGTGTCAAAACTTCATTCTTTCTTACAGCTGAGTAATATTCCATTGTATGTAGATACCACATTTTGTTCCATTCATCCATTGATGGACACTTTACTTGGGTTGCTTTCAACATTTGGCAGTAGTGAATAAAGTCACTATGAACATTGCTTTGCATATGTCTGTTCATGTTCCTGCTTTCAATTCTTCTGGGTATTCCTAGCAGTGTTATTGCCAGATCATATGGCAGTTCTATACTTAGCTTCCTGAGGAACTGCCAAACCATCTTCCACAGTGGCTGCACCATTCTACATTTCCACCAGCAGTGGATAAGTTTTTCCATTTTTCCAAATCCTCTCCAACACTTGTAGTTTTCTGTATTTTTATTAGCAGCCAGTCTAATAGGTGTAAGATTATAAGTCATTGTAGTTTTATTTGCATTTCCCTAATAGCGATGTTGAGTATCTTTTCATGTGCTTTTTAGCCATTTGCATTTTCTCTTTGGAAAAGTGCCTATTCAACTCTCTTAAGGCCAACAATTTCATGGAGCTTAGAGTCACACATAAAATCTGTGTATTCCATACCCTTAGACATTATATTCAGAGATGGGCCCATGATTCATTCCAGTCATATCAGAAAAGAAACCTGGTATCGTATAAAACTATTTTATATTTTCAAAATTCCTGAGGAAGGGTGAGATCCCCTGTGGCCCTAATGTACCACTGACATTGCCCTAGTTCCTATCTCAGCCTCATCTTTGCCTTTCTTAGAGAGCTTCTTGTTTAAAAGAAGCATCACTTTACATTTGCAGATAACTACATGCAACAAGGGACCAGTCCTTAATGAAGACTCTCTCTTGAGAAATGAGATACACTGGGAAAAAAAACTGGTAAAGGAAAATTTTAGGAGATGTTTGTGAGCAGATGCCCAGATCACTAGATAATAGGAAAAATCCTTAAATATTTTTAAGAATAATACAGCATCAAGGACATTTATATTTTCATTTAGGATCTAGAAATCATATCCCCAGTAAATGGAGAGGGTATTTAGATGTTTTTTAATTCTCTTCCTTAGAAAGTGGTTTCCTGAAGAAATTAATGTTTTCCCATTAAGACTTTCAGCATAATAAATCTGATTAAAAAATACTCTTAGATTTATCAAGGGGACATTTTCATTGTATAGGGCCATGTATACACACACGTGAGAATTCTAAATATAAGATTATAAACATTCTTTACACATTAGGATTAAAACATTTCTTTTAGATAATGGAACATATATTAGAAAAAAAAAACTATGTTAATAGGCTTTTCTGCAAAAAAAATTAAGTTCAGTCTTTTAATGGGCAGTTGTTCATTTTTATTATGTTTTTGGATACACACTAAAATTCCAATCATTGTATCCCTTATACCCATCCATCTAATAGCTAGAGTAGCTGTCAGCAGTTCTTGTTTGGTGATTTGCCACTTAAGAAATAAAAGCATTAAGAGAAAATGCAATTCTGTGCTGTATTCAAAGAGTGCAACCTAAAAGTTTATTTGTAGCTATGCCAATTTTATTGTTTGTTAGAACTTATATTTTCTGGGCTAAGTTATTTTCATTTTATTTCACTAATTAGAATCACTGAGAATACTCAGCAACTGATTTGGTGCAGAGTTAGGAGTTTCTGATAAGGTAAAAATTAGTTTCTATTTATCTTCAGATAAACTAATTACATTAACTTTATTTTTCCTTCTTCTAGCCTTATTTTTTTAAATTTTTGTTTCTCTTATATTTTGCTCTTATATTTCCTTCACATAATGTTCTGTTTAAATATGTTAGGTTTCCAGATGAAGATTGGAAGGAGTATACATATTTATAACTGCTCCTTCACAATACCAAGAGCCATGACAATAAGAAGGATTTTTAAGGCATAAACTCTCAAGGATTGAAAACAAAAGCAATAGAGTAGGGAGACAACCAGCAAGATGGCAGCAGAATAAGGAACTCCTAGAGTTAGCTCATGCTACAGGGCAGTTAGTAAATACCCATAGCTATCTAAAGCACCTGTTTGGGGGCCCCAGGAGACCAGAAGAACATCCTGCAACATCCTTGAAGGAATAGATGAGACTGTCCATCTGCATAGAAGATTCATAAGTAGAGCACTCCACGCATGGAGGGCGGTGCCCATCCTCCACTAGCAGCACAAGCTGTCTCTGGAGCCATTATGTGGATGGAATTGGAAGCTCCACTTCCCAAAATTGGGGGAAGAAGAGGCAGTTGGGCACCAACTTCAGCTACTGATGAGTAAATTCGGCAGGCTAAACTATAATCCTAAGAACAGCTAAAGTTTGAACCTGTCCAAGTCAGAAAGAGGCCGGTAGCCACCATTTTAGCTCTGCCCCTGGCACAAGGGGAAGCCAGGCAGACTGAAAATCACAGTGATCTTAAGGACTGGCTTCTTTCCATCCAGTTTGGATTGCAGCTCTAGCCTAAGCCTCAGCCTTACCTCCAGCATGGATGAACCTGAAAATACCTGCACCAGCCTCTCCAAGAAAATACAGGCCATGCCGCGGAGGCCGGTGCTCATCCTCTGGAAGTGCAAGCCACCTCAGGAGCTATTCTGTGGTGGCAGTTGGAAGCTTCTGTCATAAAAATATACTTAACAAATAATAATAGAGTGGGTTGGGGGAAAAATACACCAAATGTAAGGTAAGGAGTATATTTAGTAAGATTTTGATGACATTCCTTCATAATTTGTAACAAATGTCTCACAACAATGCAAGGTGGTGGTGGGATGATATGTGGGATCCCTGTATATGATGTTATGTATGCTTGCTTTGTAAGTTCACAACTTTTACTATATACTTATTGTTTATATATGTTCATGTATAAATGATATAAAAATAATAATAATAATAATAGTAATAGGGTGGATTGGGGGAAAATATACGAAATGTAAGATACTTTGATTAGTAGAAATATTTTGCGGATGCTCTTTAATCATTAGTTAAAAATGTTTCACAACAATGCAAGGTATTGGTGGTAGGGTGAGGTATGAGAGCCCTGTATGATGTTATAAATGTTTGTTTTGTAAGTTCACAACTATTACTATATATTTATTGTTTATGTATGAATGAAATAATTCAATAAATTTTTTAAGAAGCAGTGGAGTAGAAATGGTGGAGGATAAATTTTGGAAGCTAGAAAGCAGAGGCTCAAAATGGTTTAGGATTGTGGGCCTTTGCATCTTTCTCTAAGTGAAAGTCCCTCTACTGAAGCGAAGGCAATTAAGGATGGACCAAGACATTAGTTACACGGAAAGTGATAGCCTTTTTATTTAAATCCTTGTTTCACTATTTGCTATGTGACTGAAGTTAAAGTTAATTTTCCTTTTCTATTTGTCAGTTTCCTCAATTGTAGCATGAAAAGAACTATGACAGTATCTACTTCATAGTGCTGTTTTCAGTTTAAATTAGTTCATGTAAGTACTTTCTACAGCATATGGCACATTTTTATACTTAAAATCATTGCAAGGTCAGAGTTCCCATTCTGCCACCTCATACAGATAAGCTGCCCATTGGCAAAACTGCTCCCAGACTTACACTCGCTAGCTTACCCTGGTCACCAGAGATGACACTTGTCAACAAACAACCACCTCCATGAGAATGAGGCATTCCAGTCCTGTTCCACTGGGATTGGATCAGGCACATCATGTGCTCAAAGCTGTGGGCAGAAAGAGTGAATATTTGTTATATATATTAGAGACTTAATAAAGGCATAAGATTGAGTAATGCATAGGATTTGGAAACAGACAGATCCAAGCCACATATTGGTTCTACTTACCTATGTGCCTTCAGGGAAGCTGCTTAATCTTCCTGTCCAGCTCCACAAATACCTAATCTCCCACATGGAGTTAATACTTACCTCGTAGTGTGATTATAAAGTACCTAGTGCATAGCTTGATATATAGTGACACTCTATAAAGGACAGCTAAAGAAACTATTAATTTTTTTAAAAAAGACTCTTATACTTTTCTGAGATATACTCTGATTTTGTGTAGCATATTAGTTGGCACAAAATTCTATTTTAACAGTTAATATAGCTTGTTTCCAATGACAGGATTCCCATTTATCCATCCTGAGAAAGTGATTCATTTTCCATTTTCTCTAAGGTAGCCATGATACACTCTCTGTTTCTCTAATTTTTCTTGGTGCCCACAGTGTGTATATACCAAATAAATGAATTAACAGTAATTGCATCTACTTTTTAAAATGTCACAATATGGTGTTAAGGATCATAAATCCATAACCTAGTTTTGTGATTTCTTATATTTTCATATATTTTACTGTTTATACTGGAGGAGGTACTTGGAGGCTCCATGAACACCATGCAGAGACAAAAAAAGTTCTTTAATTGATAAAAAGTTCTACCAATGATTTAGATATTTTGCATTGTTCTTTAAATCTGGTCCATTCTTACAATTATTTGGAGAAAATAAATGTTTGGATGTATAAATATTTGACACTGGAAGAATAAGAGGGTAAAAAGAAGACAAAATAGGTTTTTACCAGTTTTATTGAGAACAAAATGAATTTTATATAACTTTTTAAAGGCAAAATTGCATTTAATAAGAGCCACATCTGAAATAATATTTATTTTTCTTACAAAAGTAATAAATGTTCCTTGTTCAAAAACATAACATTATATAAAATAAACATTGTTAATAATTTAGTATTTTCTCTTTCACATCTTCTTTGCAAATGCTTTATCATTTTAGTATCACAAAGAGAATTATACTGCATATACTTTTTTAACAAATCAACTTTATTGATACATGTTAATAAAACATAAATCCATCCAAAGTGTACAATCAATGGTATTCAGTATAATCACATAGTTGTGCATTCATTACTTCAATCATTTTTAAAGTATTTTCATTATTCCAATAATAATAATAAAAACATAAAAAGAAAATTCACCACCTCTCAATCACTCTATGCTTCCCCTGCCATATATAGCTGCTGTTCTGTTTCCTTCTGTCTAGTAAATTTGTATTTATATTTTGTAAAAACATATTTATATATGCAAAATCACCCATATTCGTATTTTACATGAGGTTTCACTATGTTATACCGTCTATGTTACGTGTTTTGGTTTTCCTTCTAGTAATATATATAACCTTAGACTTACCCTTTCAACCACTGTTATACCCTTATAATAGCTCTGCTAGTTACACACACAATGAAGTGCTTTCACAGTTTCTATTCTTTCAAAAGATTTACAAACAACCTTTTTACCAATTCTGTACAGATTAACCCTAAGCTTTCCATTCTTTACCATCATTCTATTTTCCGGTGACCTATATTCTAATTATTAACTCCATGAATTTATATGACATATTTAGTTCATAACAACACAATCATACAGTATTTTTCCTTTTGTGTCTGGCTTCACTAAACATAATGTCCTCCAGGTTCATCCATGTTGTTATATGCTTCTTGACTTCATTTTTTCTTATCACTACATAATATTCCATCATGTGTATACTCCACAACTTTTTTATCCATTCATCAGTTGATGGACACCTGGGTTGTTTCCATCTTTTGGCAATCATGAATAACACCTCTATGAACATCAGTGTACATTTGTCTATTTGTGTCACTGTTCCTAGTTCTTCTGGGTATTGCTGGGTCACATGGGAAGTCTATATTCAACTTCCTAAGGACCTGCCAAACAGTCCTACATAGCAGCTGTACTAGTCTAAATTCCCACCAATGGTGAATAAGCATTCCTATATTTCATGTCCTCTCCAAAATTTAGTTTTCTGACTTTTTAATACTGACCAGTCTAATAGGTACGGAATGATATCTATAGTACTTTTGACTTGTATTTCCCTAACCACTAATGATGTTGAACATTTTTTGTCTGTTTCTTTGCCATTTGTATTTGTTCTTTGAACAATTGCCTTTTCAAGTCTTTTGCCCATTTTTAAATTGGGTAGCTTGTCTTTTTATTGTTGAGTTGTATCTCTTTATTTATCATGGATATTAAACCCTTATCAGATATGTGATTGCCAAATACTTTCTCCCATTGAGTCAGCTACATTTTCACCCTTTTGACAAAGACCTTTGAGATGCAAAAGTGTTTAAGTTTTAGGAGATCCCATTTATCTATTTTTTCTTTTGTTACTCATGCTTTGGGTATAAGATTTAGGAAATTACTGCCTACCACAAGATCTTGAAGATGTTTTCCTACATTTCTTCTTCAGGGAGTTTTATGGTTGTCATTTTTATATTTAAGTCTTTGAACAATTTTAAGTTAATTTTTTATGAGGTGTGAGATAGAGGTCCTCTTTCTTTTTTTTGGATCAGACTACCCAGTTCTCCCAACACCATTTGTAGAATAGACTGTTCCGACCCAACTGGGAGGGCATGACAGCCTTGTCAAAAATCACTTGACTGTAAATGTATGAGGGTCTATTTCTGAGTTCTTGATTCAGTTCCACTGCTCAATCTGTCTGTCTTTATGCTAGTACCATGCTGTTTTTACCACTGTAACTAAATAATATGTTTTAAAGCCAGGAAATGAGAGTCCTCCAAATTCATTCTTCTTTTTAAAGAAATTTTTGGCTTTTTGGGGCCCCTTACACTTCCAAATAAATTTGATAATTTGCTTTTCCATTTCTGCAAAAGAAAAAGGCTGTTAGGATTTTTACTGGGATTGCATTGAATCTGTAAATCAGTTTGGGTAGGATTGACATCTTAATGATATTTAATTTTCCAATCCATAAACATTGAAGGTCCTTCCATTAATTTAAGTCTTTTTCAGTTTCTTTTAGGAATGCCTTGTAGTTTTCTGAATACAGGTCCCTTATTCCTTGGTTAAGTTTTCCTAAATATTTGAATCTTTTGGTCACTATTATAAATGGAGGTTCTTTTTTTCTGATTTCTTCTTCAGATTGCATATCAGTAGTGTGTAGAAGAGCTACTGATTTTTGCATATTAATCTTATATCTCACCACTTTGCTGAACTCATCTATTAGTTCTTTTAGCTTTGTTGTGGATTTTTCGGGATTTCCTAAATGTAGGTTCATATCATCACCAAATAGTGCAACTTTACTTCTTCCTTTCTTATTTGGATCCCTTTTATTTCTTTATCTAACCTAATTGCTCTAGCTAGAACTTCTAGCATAGTATTGACTAAATGTGATGACAGGGGGCATATTTGTCTTGTTCCCAATCTCACTGGGAAAGCTTTCAGTGTTTCACCATTGAGTACAATGCTACCTGTCGGTTTTACATAAATACACTTTACCATGTTGAGAAAGCTTCCTTCCATTCCTATACTTAGGAGTGTTTTTATCAAGAAAGGTTGCTGTATTTTGTCAAATGCCTTTTCTGCATCAATCGAGAGGATCATGTGATTTTTCTTCTTCAAGTTATCAGTGTGGTTTATTACACTAATTGATTTTCTTGTGTTAAACCACCCTTGCATACCTGGGATAAAGCCCACTTAATTGTGGTTTATAATTCTTTTAATGTGATTTTGGATTTGGGTTGTGTGGAAGTGCAGAGCCCGGACTTCCCCTCCTTAAATGAAACACAGCCAAAAGCACATAACCACTGGCATAACCTGGACATTCACTAGTTAAAAAGTAACAAGTGTCCCTGGAGGACAGAAATGTGCAGATGGTGCTCTAAACTCTAATCTTCTCAAAGCTGTATTCTCCCTTCCTTGTATAACATCACCAGACACCCTATTTGTGTGCTTCATGTAACTCTAGCAGAAACTCTGTTCTCTTACCCTATGGAATGTCTTTGTTCTGAGACCCCTTATATTGGCCCTCCTTTTCTCTCCTCTTTGCAGAGTGTTACTTTCATTCTTTGGCTTGCCACCACTGGAGAACCTCTCCTGTCCATAAGTCCCAATAAAGCTCACGTCTAACCCTGTGCCTAGTGTATCCTTTGGTCTTGCGGCTGCTCCAACCTTTGTTCTTTAGAAGTTGTGTTGGAACAATTGGTGAACCAGCCAGAAGAACTGAAGGAACAATGGCCTTGATGGGCATGAGCTCCGGGAAGCAAAATCCATGGGGGAATTCCCGAGTTGTCATATAACGTCTATGTGGGTGTGTGGAGACCACTGAGAAAATATGGGGACATCCTGAAGACTCTGGTGGATACACTGGCTGTGTTACAGTAGGTAGCAAAGCAGCTGCATTTAAATAAGAAAAGGGTGAGTGCCGGATAGCAGAGGCTATAGCTTGGCCCTTGTTAAGAGCCTTGTGGATGGCTACTGAGGCAGAACAAGTGCCAAAGGCCTCTGTGCGCTGCTTAGAAGAAGATTGTGATTCAGAGGTAGAAACTATAGAAAAAGAATCTTTAAATCTTCATGTTAGAACGCTTGGGCAAAAGAAGGCTAAATCACAGATACAACGTCACACACAAGCAGGAGTGCTAAACAGAGCACTTGTCAGTGAAACTATGCTTGTAAGAAAATCTCCCACTGGAGAGTGAACTGAGATAGGGCAAACATTCTGGCAGCAACTCTGCTAACCTCTTGCCACCTGGATGGTGCAACTGTGGGCTAGTGGGGGCTGATGGAATTAGTTTAACTGCTGGAGAAGTGGGAAAACATAGCAACATTAATATTCTCTGTTTCCATTTTAATTTTAATAGGACCTGGATAGCCACATTGTTAAAATTGGTGCTGTTAAAGTTTAGTAACTTTTTTTGAAGCTTTGACACTAACTGTGGATTACAGTTTACATTATAGTTTATATTCTGTCCCACACAATTTTGTAAATTATGACAAAATATATCATGGCCTGTATCCATCATTGCAACCTCATGCAGTACAATTTCAATGTCCTGAAAATGCCCCCAATATTACACCTATTTTTCCCTCTCCCTCCTCTGAAATCTTCTGATGGCCACTGCCTTTGTATCAATTATACAAGTTGTTCCATTTCTAGAATAGCAATAAGTCTATAACAGAATAAAGTAAATCTTCTTTAGTTCATTGTTCAATCCCCAATCCTGAAGATTTGTGGATAGTGAAGCATTGCCTCTAACTGTGGAATATGGTTTATATTCTGTCCTGTGCAATTTTGTAAGTTATGACAAAATGTATCATTCAGGACAATTCCAATGTCTTGAAAATGCCCCCATACTACACCTGTTTTTTTTCCTCTTCTTCCCCTCAGAACCACTGGTGGCCACTGCCTCCACATCAGTGATAAAAGTTCTCCCATTGCTAGAATAGCAAAAAGTCTACTGTAGAATAATAGTAAGTCTACTTTAGTCCATTGTTCATTCCCCAATCTGGAGGATTTTAGGATGGCGATGCCCACTCTGCCTCTAATTGGGAGGGGGCTTAGATCCCAAGGGGCAGATCGATGGAAATATCTTGCTTACAGTTGCAGACTCTTTCTACTCTCTCTGTTCCTTGGGATGGGCTTTGTCCATCATCATCTTGTTAGTTGTCCTGGGTGAGTCCAATGAACTGGACAGTAAGTGTTGCAACTCTGCTGAGATTCAGGGCCCAAATGGAACATGGACAGACCAAAGATTTAAGTCTCTTGGACATAAACCTATCAAGTGTAGTACTGTGACAGTTTGATATTGTTTATGAGTTCCAAAAATAGATATTGGATTGTGTTTGTAAAGTAGTCTGTTCCTCTGGGCATATTACATTGCATTAGACTCAGAGGTTTCACTTTCACTTTATTAAATCAAGATTAAGGCTTTAATTTGACTACATCATTAGGGTGGCTCAGTTTGAATCCCTGCCTATAGCTAGCCTACAGCTGTGGGCTATATAAATGGATGCTTAATCAAAGATGGGGGAGTAAATGCACAGAGAAGGAGAACACAGAAGCAGATACCCAGGAAGAGAGAATGCTCCATAGACATGGCCCCAGGAAGAGACATGAGCCTGACAGTCTGCAGCCGACCTCATGGAGAGAACAGAGCAGCTTAGCCTGGAAAGAAGCAAGCCTCAGGGAAAGTGATGAGCTTTATACCGGCCTACAGCTGAGATCAGTAGAAGCTGGAACTATGCAGCCTTAAGAGGAAGGAGGAAGGCTGAATCCTCGCAGACATTGCCTGCCAACTTGCGTCAAAACGTGGCAACAGACTTTGGGTGAGAAAGTATCTCTTATGGTACCTTTAGCTGGATTCTTTAGGGCCTGGTAACTGCAAGCTTCTACTACAAATAAATACCCTTTATAAAAGCCAACAGAATTTTGATACTTTGCATCAGCACCCCTTTGGCTGACTAATACAAGTACTAACTATAGATTCAAATAGAAGGGGCAGAAGAGCCATGGGTAGGGAAACCACAAATGAGTCCAACTCTGTCACACTAGAAAGCATAAATTCCAAGGTAAGGCTCACTGTCAGGGTGCCAAATTCCTGAGCTATCTACCCTGCCTATAGTGTCTCAATGACGCTAGAGCCCTCAGGAGCCCCACTATTTCCTATGGCAGTCAAAGAGATTTGGCTGAGATGTGCATAAGTGTAACCTCTGGAATGACCTCCCAATTTACCTTGAAATCTCTTAGCCATAATAACTCATTTGTATTTACCATTTCTACCTAATGACAGTTTGATATTGTTTATGAGTTCCAAAAATAGATATTGGGTTGTGTTTGTAAAGTAGTCTGTTCTTCTGGGCATATTACGTTGTATTTTTTCCAGGTGCATTTCTAGTTGGCACTTGGTAATAATCCCTCAGTGCCAGGGAGACTCATCCCCAGGAGTCATGTCCCATGCCAGGCAGAAGGTAGTGCAGTTATATGCTGAGTTTGGCTTAGAAAGAGGACTTATTTGAGCATCAAGGAGGTTTTCAGGAGATAACTCTTAGGCAACATATAATACTAGGCTAAGTTTCAATTTCAAAAGAAATGCTTCATAATTTCAATTATCAATATCAAGGGCCGGGCACAATGGTCCATCCTCCTTCACTAGGCACTGCCACTATACTCAAGGGATTCTTCCTGTTCCATTCTTTTGGTTATTGTGTGGATCCCTGCAAACCATGACAATGCCCCATGAACACTTGAGCACATTCGTATGCCTTAGAGGCATGCCCCAGATGAACTCCCTCCCATGCATCCCCCATCACTGACACCCCATACCAATTATCCACCTCTGCCACAGTTGTGATCCTTCTGTGATCCAAAATCTCCCTAAAGATGAAGCCAAGAAAATAAGCAAATAAAAATAATAAGAAAATTAAGTAATAATGATAATTTTAAAAATAACATAATATACAAACAAAAAAATAAAATAATTATTAAATAATTTTTTAGACATTAAGAGTTTTCTCCTGAATAATTAGTATGCAAAGCAGAAAGTCTGTTTTACCAAAATAGCTTCTTGTACTTTAAATTTTATCATGTCCTTCGTGGTTTAAAAAGAAAAAAAGTCTCACTTTTAAAGAGAACATACTGTTCAAATCTAACAACTTTTAACACTTTGCTTCCTCAAAGTCAAACACTAGAACATAACTTTTTTTTTTCAAACTATTGGAAAAGATTTGTTCTTTTGCCTTGAAAAAAGTAAAATGCTAAGAATAGTTAAGTTCATTTTATGTGTTATAAATTGCATGGACAGTGTTTAAAACATGTTATAAAATTAAAAGGGATTTTCTAACCTTCTGTTAATGAAAGTTGTATGGGTAAAATGTTCATATAAATACTTAAAGGTTGTATAAAATTCCTAGAGATTTAACAATGTTATCTGCATAATATTAGATAACAGTATAATGTTGTTAATGATGGTTTTAATTGTTTTCAAAATGTTATATGTCACAGAAACAACCTCTCCACCTGGGAATCAAAAGGCTCATAGTTGTCTGATTTGCCCCACTTCTGCTGAAGAAGCAGCCCTGTGGCTACATAGAAAGAGTGGCCATTGGGGGGCTGCCACAGGGTGGTGTGTGACTGTCGATTACCGAGAATTAAATAAAGTAACACCACCACTGTATGCAGCAGTCCCAAACATTTCTGTTTTATTACAAGAAATTAGTATCCAGTTATGTTACTAACACTGTTTTAGACCTTGCTAATGCTTTCTTTAGTATCTCTTTAGACAAGTCAAGCCAACCTGCATTTGCCTTCATGTAAGAAGGCCAACAGTGGACTTTTACAGTGCTTCCCCAAGGCTATATGGATAACCCAACCATCTGTCATACCTGCAGCAAAAATCTGGCCACATGGAAAAAACCTGTAGCTGTAACTCTATTTCATTATATTGATGATATTATTTTAACTAATAGTTCTCTTTCAGAATTAAAAAAAAAAACATTAGAAACAATACTATCTCATCTTGAAAGCCTGGGTTAGGCAATTATTTGGGACAAGCTGCAAAGCCCTGGCTGCTCTGTTAAATTCTTGGGTATTGTTTGGTTGGGTAAGACAAAAACTACACCCTCTGCTGTAATCAGTGTTTCCCGTGCCACAAACTCCAAAACAATGGATGGCTCTTCTAAGGTTGTTGGGGGTACTGGAGACCATTCATCCCTCATTTAGCTCAGATATTAAAACCACTGTATATCTTAATCAGGAAAGGTCATGCATGGAAATGGGAGGACCCACAGCAGGCTGCATTTGAAGAAGCAAAGAGGGCAATAGCACAGGTTCAAGCAGTAACGGGGGTGGACCATGACTTACCCTGTGAATTGGATGTGGCCAGCACCATTATTGGCTTTGGGTGGGGTTTATGGCAAAGGCAACATTCTAAAAAATTACCCTTCGGGTTTTGTCACAATTGTGGAAAGGGGCCAAATTACAATATAGCCCCTTAGAAACGCAGCTGGGTGCAACATGCTACAACTTGTTGCAAGTGGAAGCTTAACCCAAAGGTGTCCAGTCACTCTGAAGACTGCCATCCTTATCCAGGGGTGGATTGTGGATATGGGGAATAAGACTCGCTCTGGTAGCATGCAATTAAGTACTTTAACAAAGTGGAAAGCCTACCTGCTACAGCGCAGTGTCTTTAATTCTAGCCCATTAAGTAATCAGATGCATGAGATCCTAGCCCCAGTGTCTTTCATGGAAGAGTCTTTGGCCCAAGTTATAAGCCCCAAGGTGGCCATTGAAGTAATTACTAAAGAAAGCATAAGAACAGTTCCAGAGAATGCATGGTACATGGATGGTTCGGCTAGTGGACAGCCTCCCACCATGGATGACTGTAGCTGTGCAGCTCAGCACTGACACACTTTGGTGGAAAACAGGCACCATGCAAAGCAGTCAGTGCACTGAGTTAAGAGCTGTGTTGATGGTTATAGTACATGTGCATTAACAATCTGTACTAATATTTGGACAGTATACAAAGGACTTACCACCTGGATGGCACTTGGAAACAGAAACAATGGACTGTCGTGGGTCACCCTTTGTCGGGGAGAGATCTGTGGAAGGACATCTGGGTTGCCTGTCAGAGGCGACAGGTAACTGTTTATCATTTCCCTGCCCACTCCTCTAACACCCCTCTCAGGAATATTGAGGTAGATGCCCTCGCAAAGATCCAGAGCCATATCATTGAGACCTGAGAAGCATCAGAATGGCTCCACAGGAAAAGTGGACCTTTTAGCTACCAGACCCTGTGGCACTTAGCCCAGCAGTTCCAGCTGCCTGTCACTCATGGACATTACTCATGAGTGTCCATCATGTTCACTCAGCTGACCACAACAATTACCTCACCAGACAGAACATTTTGGTCAAGGACAAACTCCAGTCACATGATGGCAAGTGGATTACATCAGTCACCTCCCATTCTTGGAAGGAGCAAAGAATGCCTTCACTGCTGCAGACACTGCCACAGGACTCTTGTTGGCCTTCCCAGTAAGAAAGGCCAACCAGTGGGCCACTATTCACTGCATAGAAAAAGTAAGTGCCCTATACCGGGTGCCAGCCTAAATTGACAGTTATGGGTCACCTCATGAAGTCTTGGGCTATGGACCAGAATATTGTTTGGGTTTTCCATCTACCTTCTAACCCCATTGGTGCAGATCTTACAGAAAGGATAAATGGCCTTTTAAAGGAACAAAAAAAAGGCAACAATGGATCTTTACAACAATGGACTAAGAGGGTGTATCCAGCCTTGACCTGTTTAAATTCAACACCATAGGCTGCCACCCCTGCTCCAGTTGATATGCTAACAGCAGGACTGGTGCAGGCATTGCAAATACAAGTTAAAGGGCCAGCCACCCTGCAGCCCAAAAGGGGAAGTAATAATAATCTGTTGTTGCCTATGTCTCAAACTATACAAACTGGGGAAAATGAGGTCTTTGGCCATGGTACTGGCCTATGCATCCTCGCTGGTTGGGAATCTTAAGCCCACGGGGGATAGGAGTCACCCAAAACTTTGTTATAAGACCACAGTTTATACAAAAAAAAAATGCCAGTAAAAATCTTTATTAATAATATAAGGTCTCCTATTCCTGCTGGGCCTCTGTGTGTATCTATGTGTACTCTCCTTATGCCTAAACTAGTTTTTAATGTCACTGAAGAAAATTCAAAGAATTTAAGAGGAGAAAATGTATGCTATTGGAAATCCCCACATAAAATCCCCCTACCTGGTACTTTGGTATCTACTAATGGAAATGTAGCTTGTACACTGTTAGACCAGCATGATCTGCCCCTTATTGTTCACCACAAATATCTTTCTTTTTGCCCATAGCACCCTAACAAATACTTCCCTGCAGTGGGTTTCAGCAGTAACTCATTCCCACAATCAGACCCAATGTTGGATTTGTATTGACCTGCCATCCTTGGGTGCTACTGGCCTTCCTTGGACTGCCACTCCTGTAAACTAGATGGCATGAAACACCTTACTGGCATAGTAAAAAACAACCCATCAACAAGTTTGGAACAAGACTTTGTCCTTTAAGACTGAAATCTAGTTACCAACTTACCATAAGACTCATAAATATGTTTTTTCCCTTGTAAAGGAGCAAGTGAATAAGTCTAAACCTTTATTAGGGTATGGTGTATATTATGGTTGAGAATGGCTTTGGATATTCTTATTGCAGCACAAGGTGGGACCTGTGCCCTCATTAACCTTCAATGCTGTGTGTATATTCCTGATCACTCCCATAATGTTTCTTAAGCTCTAAATCACATGCAAGAACATATACAGCACATCAATAAATTAGCTACTGACCCCCTGTGTGACTGATTTAATTCTCTATCTTGGCCCTGACAACATGTTTCATAGATCTACTAGCTATTGTGGAGGACTCTTATTATTCTGTTGTCTGTTATACTGTTGCTGTGGAATGTGGATGCAATGTCCATGCTATCCTGTGTGGGGGTTAATTGTGAGGGCCCAGGGCCCAAACTTCCCCTCTTCAAATGAAAAACAGCCCAAAGCCCGTAGCCACAGGCATAACCTGGACACTCACTAGTTTAAAAGTAACAAGCCTCCTTGGAGTAAAGAAATGTGCAGATGGTACTCTAAACTCGAGGTTTCTCAATGGTATATTGTCCCTTCCTCATAAAATATCACCAGACACCACATTTGTGCACTTCATGTAACTCTAGCAGAAATTCTGTTCCTTTACCCTACAGAATATCTTTGTTCTGAGACCCCTTATATTGCCCCTCCTTTTCTCGCCTTCTTGTGGAGCACTACTTTCATTTTTCAGCCTGCCACCACCGAATATCCTCACCTGTCCCTAAGTCCCAATAAAGCTCATGTCTAACCTCGTGCTGAGTGCGTCCTTTGGTCTTGCGGCTGCCCCAACCTGTGCCCTTCAGGAGGTGGGCTAGAATATTTTGCAAGTATTTTGGTAAGAAATTTTGCATCTATATTCATTAGAGATATTGGTCTGTAATTTTTTTTCTTCATAGTATCTTTACCTGGCTTTGGTATTAGGGTGATGTTGGCTTCATAGAATGAGTTGGTAGCATTCTTTCCTGTTCAATTATTTTCAAGAGTTTGCACAAGATTGGTATTAGATTATCTTTAAATGATTGGTAAAATTCACCTGTGAAGCCATCTGGTCTTGGGCTTTTCACCTTTGGGAGGATTTTTTTTGTTTGTTTATTTGTTGTTTTTTTTAACAAATCAGTTTTATTGATACATATTAATAAAGCATAAATACATCCAAAGTGTATAATCAATGGTATTTGGTGTAATCACATATTTTTTTGCATTCATCACCTCAAATTTTCTTAGAGCACTTTCATTTTTCCAGTAATAATAATAATAAACAAAAAACAAACAAAACTAATCACCTTTCAATCTCTCTATGCTTCCCCTGCCATACACAGCTGCTATTCTTTTTCCCTTTCTCTAGTATATTTGTATTTACATTTTGTAAAAACAGTCTTATATATGCAATATCACCCATATTTATGTTTTATATGGGCTTTTACTATCTTATACAGTTCCATGTTACAGTTTTAGCTTTCTTTCTAGTAATGTACACTACCTTATACTTTCACCTTCAACCACAGTCATTCCCATATAATAGTTCTGCTAGTTACAAACACTATGATATGCTTTCACCGTTTCTATTCATTTCCAAAGATTTACAAACAACCTTTTTTCCAATTCTGCACATAATAACCCTCAGCTTTCCATTCTCTAGCCTCCTTCTATTTTCTGGTGACCTATATTCTAATTATTAACTCCATAAGTTTACACAATATATTTAGTTCATAACAGCACAATCATATGGTATTTGTCCTTTTGTGTCTGGCTTGCTTCAGTCAATATAATGTCCTCCAGGTTCATCCATGTTGTCATATGCTTCATGACTTCATTTCTTCTTACCACTGCATAATATTCCATCATGTGCATACACCACAATTTGTTCATCCATTCATTAGATGAGTTGTTTTCCATCTTTCAGCAATCATGAGTAACTTCTTAGGAACTGCCAAATGCTCCTCCACAGTGGCTGTGCCATTCTACATTCCCACCATCAGTGATAAGCATTCCTATCTCTCCACATCCTCTCCAATATTTACAGTTTTCTTAATTTTTAATAGTGGCCACTCTATTAAGTGTGAAATTTTATCTCATTGTGGTTTTGATTTGCATTTCCCTAATTGCTAGTGATGTTAAACATTTTTTCATGTGTTTCTTTGCCATTTATATTTCTTCTTTGGACAATTGTCTTTTCAAGTTTTGCCCATTTTTTAATCAGGTAATATGTCTTTTTATTGTTGAGTTGTATGATCTCTTCGTATATCATGGATATTAAACCCTTATCAGATATGTGATTGTCAATTATTTTGTCCCATTGAGTCGGCTGCCTTTTCACACTTTTGAGAACGTCTTTTGAGATGCAAAAGTGTTTAATTTTGAGGAGGTCCCATTTTTCTATTTTTTTCTTTTGTTACTCATGATTTGGGTGTAAAATTTAAAAAACTACCACCTATCACAAGATCTTGAAGATATTTTCCTACATTTTCTTCTAGGAGTTCTATGGTTGTTGCTTTTATATTTAGGTCTTGATTGATTTTGAGTTAACTTTTTATAAGTTGAGAGATAGGGGTCTTTTTTCTTTGTTTTGGATATGGACATCAGTTTTCCCAGCACCATTTGCTGAATAAACTGTTCTGGTCCACCTGGGAGGGCTTGACTGCCTTGTCAAAAATCTCTTGACTGTAGACGTGAAGGTCTATTTCTGAGATCTCTATTCATTTCCATTGGTCAATGTATGTGTCTTTATGACAGTACCATGCTGTGTTTTTGTTTTGTTTTGTTTTGTTTTTTACCACCATAGCAAAGTAATATGCTTTAAAATCTAGAAGTGTGAGTCCTCCAACTTCGTTCTTCTCTTTAAAGATATTTTTGGCTGTTTTGGGCCCCTTACCCTTCCAAATAAATTTGATAGTTGGTTTTCCATTTCTGCAAAAAAAGCTGTTGGGATTTTTATTGGGATTGCTTTGAATCTGTAAATCAATTTGAGCAGAATTGACATCTTAACAATATTTAGTTCCAATCCAGGAACACGGAATATCCTTACATTTGTTTAAGTCTTCTTCAATTTCTTTCAGCAATGTTTTGTAGTTTTCTGAATACAGGTCCTTTATGTCCTTGGTTAAGTTTACTACTAAATACTTGATTGTTTAATTTGCTATTATAAATGGCATTTTTTTCTGATATCTTCCTCAGATTGCATATCTGTAGTGTATAGAAACGCTATTGATTTTTGCACATTAATCTTATATTCCACCACTTTGCTGAACTAATTTATTAGTTCTAGTAGCTTTGTTGTGTAGTTTTCAGAAGATTCTAGATATAGGATCATATCATCATCAAACACAGAAAGTTTTACTTCTTCCCTTCCTATTTGGTGCCTTTTTTTACTTTATCTGGCCTAATTGCTCTAGCTAGAATGGTTAGCACAATATTGAATAGCAATGGTGACAAGGGGCATCCTTGTATTGTTCCTGATCTCAGCTGGAAAGCTTTCAGTCTTTCATTATTGAGTGCAATGCTATTTGCAGGTTTTTCATATATGCACTTTACCATATTGAGAAAGCGTCCTCTATCCCTATCTTTTGGAATGTTTTTATCAAGAAAGTGTGCTGTATTTTGTCAAATGCCTTTTCTGTATCAATCAAGAGGTCCATGTGAATTTTCTTCTTCAATTTATCAATGTGGTTTATTACAGTAATTAATTTTCTTGTGTTGAAGCACCCTGGCATACCTGGGGTAAAACCCACTTGATTGTGGTGTATAATTCTTTTAATTTGCTTTTTGATTCTGATTGCAACTATTTTTTTGAAGAAATTTGCATCTATATTCACTAGAGATATTGGTCTGTAATTTTCATTTTTTGTAGTATTGTTTTCTGGTTTTGGTATTAGGGTGATGTTGGTTTCATAGAATGAGTTTGTTATCATTCTTTCCTGTTCAATTTTTTGGAAGAGCTTTAGCAAGATTGGTATTAGATTGTCTTTGAGTGATTGGTAGAATTCACCTGTGAAGCCATCCCGAGCTTTTCATCTTTGGGTGGTTTTTGATCTCTTCACTTGCAATTGGTTTGTTAAGGTCTTACATTTCTTCTAGGGTCAGTGTAGATGGTTCATGTGTTTCTAGGAATTTGTCCATCTCATCTATATTGTCTAGTTTTTTGGCACACAGTTGTTTATAGTATCCTGCTATGAACTCTCTTATTTCTTCGGGGTCAGTTGTAATGTCCTCCCCCGCCCCCCCCATTTCTGATTTTATTTATTTGCATCTTCTCTCTTTTTGTCTTTGTCAGTTTAGCTAAGGGTTTGTTGATTTTATTGATCATCTAAAGAACTAACTTTTGGATTTGTTGTTTTTCTCTATTTTTTTTCTCTTGATTTCATTTATTTCTGCTCTGATCTTTCCTATTTCTTTCCTTCAGTTTGGTTTGGGATTAGTTTGCTGCTCTTTTACTAGTTCCTCCAGATGTGCAGTTAGATCTTCAATTTTAGCTCTTTCTTCCTTTTTAAAGTAAGCATTGAGGACTATAAATTTCCCTCTCAGCACTGCCGCTGAGTTGTTTCATACATTTTGATATGTTGTGTTTTTATTTTCATTTGTCTCAAGATATTTACTGAATTCTCTTGCAATTTTTTCTTTGATCCACTTATTATTTAAGAGTGTGTTATTTAATCTCCATATATTTATGAATTTTCCCTTTTTCCATCTGTTATTGATTTCCAGCTTCATTCTGTTATGATCAGAGAAAATGTTTTGTATAATTTTAATTTTTTAAAATGTAATAAGCCTTGTCTTGTGACCCAATATATGGTCTATCCTGGAGAAGATTTCATGAACACTTGATAAAAATGTATATCCTACTGTTTGGGGGAACAATACTCTATAAATATCTGTTAGGTCTAGTTCATTTGTCTTATTATTTAAGCTCTCTGTTTCTTTATTTATCCTCTGTCCAGATGTTTTATCCAATACTGAAGCAGTATATTGAAATCTCCTATTATTATAGAGACATCAAGTTCTCCCTTCAGTTTTGCTAGTGTGTGTCTCATGTATCTTTGGGCATTCAGGTTAGGTGCAAAAGTATTTAGCACAATTATTTCTTCTGGGTGAATTGTCCCTTTTATGAATATATAATGACCTTCATCATCCCTTACAACACTTTTGCATTTAAATATATTTTGCCCAATATTAGTATCATTACCCTTGCTCCTTTATTGGTTTCTTTTTGCATGGAATATCTTTTTCCAACTTTTCACTTCTAACCTGGATGTGTCTTTACATCTGAGGTGAGTCTCTTGTAGAAAACATACAGATGACTCATTTTTTTATCCATTTTGTCAGTCCATGTCTTTTGGTTGGGGAGTTCAAGCCGTTAATATTCAATGTTATTTCTGTGAAGGTATTGCTTACTTCACCCATTTTGTCTTTTGGCTTTCTGTTGTCATAGCATACTACTGTCTGTCTTTTTACCCTTTCATTACCCTTCCTAATAATCTTCATTCCTACATTTTTCTCCAAGTTTCTCATACTTGTTTTTTCCTTTCATGCTGCAGCACTCCCTTTAGTATCTCTTGTAATTCTGGTCTTTTGGTAAAATATTCTATCAGTTTTTGCTTGTCTGTGAAGGCTTTGAACTCACCCTCATTTTTTAAGGACAGCTTTGTTGGATACAGAATCCTTGGTTGGCAGTTTTTCTCTTTCAATACTTTAAATACATCATACCACTTTCTTCTCTCTTCACTGGATTTTGATGACAGGTCCACACTTAATCTTATCAAGGTTCCCAGTATGTGATGATTTTGCTTTTCTCTTGCTGCTTTCAGAATCTTCTCTTTATCTCTGATATTTGTCATTCTGAATAGTAGGTATCTCAGGGTAGGTCTATTTAGATTTGTTATGTTTCCAGTGCATTGTCTTCCTGAATATTGATATTTATATTTTCTATAAGGGTTGGGAAGTTTTGGTCATTATTTCCTCAAATATTCTTTCTGCCCCTTTTCCATTCTCTTCTCCTTCTGGGATAACAATATTGCGTATGTCTGTGCCTTTCACATTGTTATTCAATTCCCTGAGACTCTGTTCCATTTTTTCCATTCTATTCTCTTCTGTTCTCCTATCTTTTCTAGTTCAGATGTTCTGTTTTTGAAATCAATTATTCTGTCTTCAAGCAATTCAAATCTGCTCTTATGTGCCTCTAATGTATTTTCAATCTCATCCATTTTGTCTTTCATCTCATAAGCTTTATTATTTTTCTTTGCAGTCTTCCAAATTGTACTATATGCTCACCCAGTGTCTTCTTAATATCCATATCACTAGAGTCATGTTTTTCTTTTGGTTCTTTGTATAGATTAAGGAGATTTGTGTGATTATCAATGATTAATTGTCTTAAATACTGTATCTCTTCTGGATATTTGGTTTCTTCCTTTGGCTGGGCCATTTATTTCTGTTTTCTAGTATAACCTATAATATTTTGCTGGTGTCTAGGCATCTTAATATATTGGTGAATTTATTCTGATGGCCAATTTCTCTCTCTTGCCTATTTTTTTTCCCCACAGCTGTTTTTTTTTTGTTGTTGTTGTTTGTTTGTTTGTTTGTTTTATATTTGGTTCAACTTATTCTAATTCTTTAAAATTGCCCAGCTTAAGTTATCAAAATTGGGTCAGGGACTCACTAATGGGACACAGATTTTCTCCCAGGAGTTCAGGTAAAAGAGACCACTAAAAGCTGTTTTTTGTTGTTGTTGTTTTTTCTGTGCAGTTTCCAGACAGACCAGCAGATGACACTTGTTGGCACACATTTCCAGAGAAGTGTTTCTTTCAGTCTCGGCTTTCCTGTGTTTTGGTCTGGCCAGAGGCAAGATTCAAGGGAGGGTCTGCTAGCCTAATTCACTGAAGAGAAGCACCCCAACTCTGCATCCCTTTTCCCTTGTAATAACTGACAGGGACAAAGACTGAAGACATCTGTTCCCCTCTCGGTCAGCTGCAGTGAACCAGGGGTTTTATCCCAGCTTAATTTCTTGGAGGTGGGAGAAGGGAGTCCATCCCAGCCACCACAGGGGTTTAGTAACTCATATTTGTTGTTTCGGGGATCTTTGTCTTTCTGTCCCTCACCCCCCTGGGAATTGTGTAGTGCTGTTGTCTGCTGACCCCTAAAGCAGGTACCTTGGACAGCTTTTGGACTTTTCTCCATTTTTTTTGTTAGAGAGTTGAATCCTGTCTCCCTACTCTGGTGCCATCTTCCTGGTACCTCCCCTTGCATATATTTTATAATAAATTCCACCCGCCTCCATTGTTTGCACTCGCTGTCTGCTCTTTTTGTCTGTTCATTGTATGCTCTCTGTGTCTGCTCATCTTCTTTTTTTTAAGAGTCACTGGGAACTGAACCCAGGACCTCCTATGTGGGAGGGAGGCACCCAATCACTTGAGCCACTTCCGCTCCCTGCTTGTTGTGTCTCTCACTGTGTTTCCTCATTGTGTATCCTCATTGCATCATCTCATTACATCAGCTCACCGCGCCAGCCCGTTGCATCAACTTGCTGTCTTGCTTGTCTTCTTTAGGAGGCACTGGGAACTGAACCTGGGACCTCCCATGTGGTACGTGAGTGCCCAACTGATTAAGCCATCTCTGCTTTCCCCTGCATATACATTTTAAAAAACAGTTTTATTCACACACCATACAATACATTCAAAGTGTGCAACCAATGGCACTGGGTATAATCAAAGAGCTGTGTATTCTCATTGCTCCTCCCCAGAAAAAAATCCCATGCTTCTTATACCCTCTATTATTGACATTTAGCATTGTCATGGTACCTTTTAAAAGTTGATAAAAGAATATTACACTATTACTCTTAGTTATAGTCCATAGTTTGCATTAGTTGCATTGTTTACCATATACCATCCTATTATCAACACCTTGTAATAGTGATGTACTTTTGTTCTAGTTCATGGAAGAACATTCTTATATTTTTACTATTAACCACAGTCATCATCCACAACAGGTTCACTCTGTTATACAGTTCCATGTTTTATCCTCTAACTTTCCTTCTGGTGACATACAAAACCCTAAACTTCCCCTTTCAACCACAATAACATCCATAATTCAGTGCTGTTAATTACAATTAATATAATGTTTTACCATCACCTCTATCCATTGCCAAACATTTAAAACCCACTTTATTAAAAATTCTGCACAAATTTAGCATCAGCTCTCCATTCTCTACCCTCATTTTATCTTCTATGACTTATACTCTAGATTTTAAGTCTAAGAGTTTGCTTACTATAATTAGTTCTTAAGAGTGAGACCGTATAATATTTGTCCTTTTGTGTCTGGCATATTTCATTCAACATCATGTCCTCAAGGTTCATCTATGTTGTCACATGTGTTGGACTTCATTCCTTCTTACAGCTGAATAATATTCCATCGTATGTACATATCACATTTTGTTTATCCATTCATTGGTTGGTGGACACTTGGGTTGTTTCCTTCTTTTAGCAATTGTGAATAATGCTGCTATGAGCATTGATGTGCAAATGTCTGTTTGCATCTCTGCTTTTAGTTCTTCTGAATATACATCTAGTAGTAGTATTGCTGGATCATATGGCAATTCTATACTTAGCTTCCTGAGGAACCACCAAAATGTCTTCTACAGCAGGTGCACCATTTTACATACCCACCAACTGTGAATAAGTGTTCCTATTTCTCCACATCCTCTCCAACACTTGTAGTTTTCTGTTTTTTTTATAGTAGCCATTGAAGTAAGTGTGAAATGATATCTCATTGTGGTTTTAATTTGCATTTCCCTTTTAGCTAGTGATTTTGAGCATTGCATAGAATTTCATATCTTGCTTTTTTCACTTGTTATTAAAAATAAAACAATTTCACAGGTTATTAAATGATCTTCAAAACTAAGATTTTAAATAGCTGCACAAAAAACATTGTATCATAAATTATTTATTCTCCTATTGCTAAAGGGAATAATGCTAATGCCAATTTGAATAATTAGGTTGAGATCTTAGTTTTGAGTGACAGAAACTTACCCCAAGTTAGCTTAGAGAATACATGAATTTATTTAATAAATCCTAGGGTTCCTCATGCAAATGAAAGAAGAGTTGAAAATATAAACCATGAGAAGATGCAGAAATGTCTCATGAAAAAATTGCATGAGGGGCTCATATTCTGCAAGGTTTTTTTCTCTCTGTGTATATTTGTGTGTGAGTTTGTGTGTTGTGTGTGTTCTGTCATCACGACTATTCTTTCAGTGTCAACTTCAATGGCTTCTGTCTTTGTATAAAGTTCTTCTTTGAACATAGATTATCTTCCACCACTTGGCAAGGAAATAACCACTGACTGAAGCCAAGCTGTATTTCTCATGGCATATAA